>CM051273.1:0-105000 GCA_027921565.1 Artemia sinica
TATTTGTAAGGAATGGTGGAAATCCACTAGCTCAATATTGGGGTCTTAGTCCACCAGCCTGAATGGAGGAAATCCACTAGCTCAGTATTGGGGTCTTAGTCCACCAGCTTAAATGGTGGAAATCCACTAGCTCAGTATTGGGGTCTCAGTCCACCAGCCTGAATGATGGAAATTCACTAGCTCAGAATTAGGGTCTTAGTCCACCAGCCTGAATGGTGGAAATTCACTAGCTCAGAATTGGGATCTTAGTCCACCAGCCTGATCCACTAGCTCAATATTGGGATCTTAGTCCACCAGCCTGAATGGAGGAAATCCACTAGCTCAGAATTGGGGTCTTAGTCCACCAGCCTGAATGGTGGAACTGCAGTTTCTATAAAAAAGGTTGAATTACAAAATCAAAATTAAATTGCATTTACTACTTTTCATTTAAACTAATGCAGTTTCTATAAAAAATTTGAAATTATTTCGTTTAAACTTCTATCAAGTTAAGTTAACATGTTACCAAATTCCACATTATTGCACCGAAATATCAAAATCGTAGGTTAGAAAAGCACAGGCTATTTTTTTATTGCATTCAGCATATGCGATAGAATTGACTATGGTATGAAAAGAGCGGAAACTATCTCTTAAAAAAAAAAATTGCTCACCAAGCTTGGCGAAGTAAATTCTTCTATTCGTGTTCCACTTCATGCTTCAAATTGTAAGAAGGAACTGAATATACATCATACTGTTTTTAAGGGATTTTATACGTATCTTGGATTAAGTCTCTTCTTAACATTATTCTGCAATAACAAATGCTTACTTCAAATAATATCAAGAGGATTTGTTTTTAAACTGGCCACAGTGTGCTACATCTTGGGGATTAAAAGAGTCAAATTTCACCTTAAAACGCTAACATATCTGATCAAGTAATTTAAGTCTTAGGATCAATTTCGTAGGAAACACTCGATACCCTTAAGATGTCTGATTCAAATTATTAAACCTATGGAAATTCTTGATTATGTAATTCAGTCACTTTTACAGAAACTGTACATTTTTCTTACCAAATTCTGGTCTAGATTTACCTTTGATTCGAACTGTAAGAAAGGAGCGACACGGCTCAATAGTAACCGAAACTCTAAAAGCCAATTAATAGCTTACTCGCATGCTGTTACAAAACTCCTGGTTAATACAAAAATCACGAAGACTAAAAGCTGTAGTGGATTAAATAAAAAAAAAAGAAAAACCACGGGTGGGACCCCCACCACCAAGGTTAGGTTACCTAACATTTCTAGGTGCCTCCCCCACCCCCGGGGGCCAAGGAGACTGAAAGCCTACCACGGGTGGGACCCCCACCACCAAGGTTAGGTTACCTAACATTTCAAGGTGACCCCCCCCCCCCCCTCAACCCCGGGGCCACGGGGCCGAAAGCCTGACACGGGTAGGACCCTCACCACCAAGGTCAGGTTAGGTTAGATTAGGTTAAGTTACCTAATATTTCTAGGTTAACTTACATCAGGTTAAGTGACGCGCCACTTAACCTGATGTAAGTTAACCTAGAAATGTTAGGTAACTTAACCTAATCTAACCTAAAAGAATTGTTAGAAAGAGTTTGTTACTTCCTTGGAATTTTGTCATAGTTTCTTGAACGAAATGTCTTTTTTGTTTATCCAGCAGGTGAATTCAAAAAGAATTTGTTACTTACTAACAATTTTTTCATATCCACGAGGTGACTTCATGAAAGAGTTTGTTACTTGCTTAAAATTTTTTCATAATTTCTTAAATGAAATTTCTGCATTGTGTATCCATGAGGTAACTTCAAGAAAGAGTTTGTTACTTACTTAGAATTTTGTCATAATTTCTTGAACGAAATGTCTTTTTGTTTATCCAGCTGGTGAATTCAAGAAAGAATTTGCTATTTACTTACAATTTTTTCATAATTTCTTTAATGAAATTTCTGTATTGTGTATCCAAGAGGTGACCTCAAGAAAGAATTTGTTACTTACTTACAATTTTTTTATAGTTTCTTAAATGAAGTTTCTGCATTGTGTATCCAAGAGGTGACTTCAGGAAAGAGTTTGTTACTTGCTTACAATAGAACTATTCTAAAGAATAAAGACGGGTTAAGCTTAAAGATATTTATTGCTTAAACGTATTGACACATAGCTCAAAGAGACACACAAAGCCCAAAGAAACATACACAGCCCAAAGAGACACAAACAGCCCAAAGAGACAAACATAGACCAAAAAGACTCAGACACCCCAAAAGACACACAGTCCAACGAGACACACACAGCCTAAAGAGAAACACACATCACAAAGAGACACCCACAGCCCAAAGAGACACATACAGCTCAAAGAGACGTACACGGCCCAAAGAGAAGCACACATTTAACAGAGAGACACAAAGCCCAAAACGACACAAACAGCCAAAAGAGGCACACACAGACCATAAAGATTCAAACTGCCCAAAGAGATATACAGCCTAAAGAGACACACACAGCCCAAAGAGACACACACAGGCTAAAGAGACATACACACAGTCCGAAGAGACACACAAAGCCCAAAGAGACACACACACAGCTCAAAGAGACAAAAAAACGCCCATACAGACACATACATACCAAAAAGATTCAAACCCTCCAAAGAGACACACATTGCCCAAAGAGACACACATGGCCTCTAAGAGACACAAACAGCCAAAAGAAACACACACAGACCAAAAAGCTTCAAACTGCCCAAAGAGACATACAACCTAAAGAGACACACACAGACCAAAATGACTCAAACAGCCTAAAGAGACACACATAGCCCAAAGAAACACAAACAGCCCAAAGAGACAGAAGCCCAAAGAGACGCACAAAGCCCAAAGAAACACACACAGCCCAAAGAGACACAAACAGCCCAAAGAGACAAACACAGACCAAAAAGACTCAAACAGCCCTAAGAGACACACAAACAGACCAAAAAGACTCAAACAGCTCAAAGAGACACACAGCCCAAAGAGACACACACAGTCTCAAGAGACACAAACAGCTCAAAGAGACACAGACAGGCCAAAGAGAAACACAACCCAAAGAGACAAACACAGACCTAAAAGACTCAAACAGCCCAAAGAGACACATACAGACCAAAGAGAGACGCAAAGCCCAAAACGACACAAACAGCCAAAAGAGGCACACACAGACCATAAAGATTCAAACTGCCCAAAGAGACACACAACCTAAAGAGACACACACTGCCCAAAGTCCCCCCTCGTTCAACTGAATCCCTCCATGTAACTGAACCCCTGTATAACCGAAACCCTGTACAACTGAACCCCCGTGCTACTGAACTCTCGTACTACTGAACCTTCGTGCAACTCAACCCAATTTAACTAAACCCCCCCGGGGAACGTTAGATCCTATTTAAATTGACAATACTCTCCAAAACATCACTTGTGTATTATACAGTGCATAACCACCCCATCTCCTCCAATTCGCGAATCCCATTACCCCTTTTTTTGCAAATGTTAATCAACCATTTCCGATTCGTCGTTAGGTATTTTTCAAATTTATAACAAATTACCTCAGTTAACAGCTCCTTTGGGGTTACCTTAACTGTTAATCAGTTTAATCCTTTTTTTCTCCACTGATACAATCAATCACTAATTAATATCGTTCATTGTCTAAGTAAATTAAGTTATCTCCTGCCCTACAGAAATGAGGGAACAAACCAATTTTTTTTTGTCTGCTGTTCAAAATGATCGTATTTGGAAATCTGTCATTTAACACTAAGAAGTAAATTGAGTAACCCTTTCGCAATAACAATAGGCTTAGCAGCGATTAAATCTCATTGTCGGCGACAATTCAATCAGATCACAGTAGTGAAAATGGAGTACCTTTTCGCAAATTGAGTTAGCTTCTATTTCATAGACAAAATATTTGAATTCATTTTATTCAAATCACCTATCAAGTTATCAAAAAATATATGAACTAGAAATCTGGTCTGTAAATTGCGTCATAAAAACTTGTCCTTAATCAACGTAAAGACCCACAATAGCAAAGGAAGGAACGTAAAGTCCAGTCTGGTTGAAAACTGAACTCTCATGCAACTCAACCCTCCATGCAACCCATCTCCCTCAAAACACTTTTCAGTCATTTCTCGTTAAATTGACAATACTCTCCAAAACATCACTTGTGTATTATACAGTACATAATCACGACATCTCCTCCAATTCGCAAATTCCATTACCCCTTTTTGCAAATGTTAAACAAACATCTCCGATTGTAAAAGCATTAAAAAATTTTCCAATCACTAATTACCCCTTTTTTGCAAATGCTAAAAAAAAAAACCTGTCTGTACGTCAGAAAAACTTGTCCTTAATCAGCATCGTAGAAGTATTAGCTATAGGACTGGTATTGCGTAAATCTCTTGGCAAAGATGTAATGACCTGTAGAATAGAATACCTACCAGAAAAACCTGTTTGGTACATAGGAGTCCCAGAAATGGTACTTCTTAGTCTACTCTTTTGACTCTTTAAAAGTGAACTAGAACTTTTAATTTTCACTCAAATAAGCCCTCTCCGAATTTTCTACAAGCATACCTTCCATAAGAACCAGATATACCCCCATAGCAATACTTACAACACCTGCCCCGGGTCCTGGGGGTTGCGTCGGCACAGGTGTTTTTTCTTATCTGACCTTTGAAGTATTTTTAACGAAATAACCCTACCTCAAATTTTTTATCAGATATATTTGGGGAAAAAAGGCTTGTGGAGGGGGGGGGGCTAGTTGCACTCCAATCACTTTTGACTCTTAAAAAGGGCACTAGAACTCTCGATTTCTTCCCTTTGAAGCTTATACGAGGACCCTTTCTATATGAAGTCCCTCTGGGTAAAATGTGCCTCCGGAGTTTTCGTTTTATGGTTTTTGAACTATTTTCAAAAAATTGGCTATCTCAAAAGTCTTATCGAATGGGTTTGAGGGGAAAAGGGCGTGAAGGGGGGCGGGCTAGGTGCCTTCTAATTTCTTTGGACTCTTAAAAAGTGAACTAGAACTTTCTGTGTCCATTCAAATCAGCCCTCTTTGAAGTTTACATGAGCATTCCTTCCTTAAGAACGATATATGCCCCAAGGCATAACTTAAAACGTCTGCCCCCAGGGCCCTGGGGGGTTGTGTCGACACCAAAGTTTTGTTATATGATCTTTGAACTATTTTTAACAAAATAGCTATCTCAAAGTTTTTATCGGATGGATTTGGGAAAAAAGGGCGTGTGGGGGGGATGGTTACCCTCCGATACCTTTTGACGCATAAAAAGTGAAATAAAAAATTCAATTACCAATAAAAAGAGCCCTCTCTGAAGTTTATACGAGCTTTCCTTCCATAATAACCATATATGCCCCAAGCGCATAACTTATAAACCTATGCCTGAAGACTGTGGGGGGAGTGTCCTGCTCAAAGATATAATTTCCAGAACTTTCAACTACGTTGAAAAAAATGGTTATCTCACAATTTTGATTGGATGTGGTTGAGATAAAGGTGCGCGTGGAAGGGGTGTTAGTTGCTTTTCAATCACTTTCGATTATTAAATAGGGTACTAGCCATTTAAATTTCCAATTGAGTGAGCCCTTTTTGAAGTTTCTACGATCACGCTTTCTATAAAAACCTTATATGCCCCCAGGGCATAACTTACAACCCTTGCCCTCAGGGCTGTGGGGGTTTGTCATCCTCAAGACCTAATTTCCAGAATTTACAACTACGTCTAACAAAATGGATATCTCAAAATTTTGATTGGATGTGTTTGGGGAAAAAGTGGGTGTGAGAGGGGCGGTTGCTGCCCACCAGTCCCTTTTGACTATTAAAAAGGGCACTAGCCCTTTGAATTTCCAATCGAATCAGGCCTTTTTTAAGTTTTCTACGACAAAGCTTTCTATAAAAAGCTTATATGCCACCATGGCATAGCTTACAACCCTTGCCCTAAGGGCTGTGGGGGGAGTGTCCTCCTCAAAAACATAATTTCTATATGAAAATCAACTACGTAGAACAAAATGGCTATCTCAAAATTTTGATTGGATGTGTCTGGGGAAATGTTGGGCGTGGAAGAGGTGTTAGTTGCCTTCCAATCATTTTTTACCCCTAAAAAGGGCACTAGAACACTCGATTTCCAATCGAATAAGCTCCCTAAGAAAGTTTATGTGACAACCTCTTCAATACAAAATGCCTCTGGGAAAAAAATTCATAAATTATAGTAATAAATAATAAAACATTGGAGCCGTATGGCCTTTACCATAAGCAACGCTATAGCGTTGCCTCTGACAAGGAATTAAAGATCTATTTATTCTTCTTTATTTTTTTTTAACAAAAAGAACCGACACTGTTTTGATTTTTTTTTTTCCACTCTAAACTTATTTTTTCCTGCAACTCTTGTACGGCTTCTTAAATCAGCTCCTTAACAAGGGTTAAGGTGTCTTATCTCCCCTAGATTGGAGGTTACAAGAAAATATATAAGATAATAAGTTTTCAACTGAAACTAAGGACCACATTAAACTTGAAACGAACAGATATTATTCCTTAAAAATTAAAGAGGTCATAGAAGTGTTTAACTTAAATTAAATTTTAATCAAAAACGAGCATAGATTAATTGAAAGAAAACAAAGTTTTTCCAAGGGAAGTAAAGAGCGAAGTTGAAACTTAAAACGAACAAAAATTATTACTTCACAGCCTATCTAACATATGTCAATAAAACTAATCCGAATATATCAACTGGTGATATTTCCCTATGTTTGTAAGATTACAGAAAACTAGCGCTTTACTAAAACACAAAACAATATAGGAGTTTTGGTACGGTAAAAGTAAATCTTTTAAGGACACTTTTAACAGCATAGAATTAAAGCATTCTTCGTTAAATTTGGCATCGCTTCTACACAACACTTCTACGACAGTCATGATTGACTGTCGTTTTGGATTTGGACATTTCATGATTATTTTGTAGACAAGTTCGAAGTGTCTCTACAGACTTGCTTTAGAATTTTATCACAACTTTAAATTCTCCATTTTATAGAAAGAAATAACTGGATTTCCGGAGTTAATATTACGGTTGATACGTTCTTCATTTCGAATAATCAAGCAATTGATGGTAGCGAACTGTAAGTAAGGAGCGACCCGGCTCAATAGTAACCGAGACTCTAAAAAACGAGATTTCGATACCCATAGATACTTCAAAAGCATCAGATTTTAATGCTGATTTTAAATATATAAATTTCATCAAGTTTGGTCCAACCCATCAAAAGTGACGTGCCTCAGAAAATTTGGCCGATTTTTGAAAAAAAGGGGAAAGAACCCCTGAATATTATAAAACCTTAATGAAAATGACACCATCAGATTCAGCGTATCAGAGAACCCTACTGTAGATGTTTCAAGCTCCTATCTGCAAAATGTGGAATTTTGTATTTTTTGCCAGAAGAAAGATCACGGATGCGTGTTTCACTTCTTTTTGTTTGTTTTTTTTCCCCAGGGGTGATCGTACCGACCCAGTTCTCCTAGCATATCGCTGGAGGGCTCATTGGAACGGAAATTAAGAGTCCTAGCGCCCCTTTTAAGTGACCCAAAAAATGGAGGGCACCTAGGCCCCCTCTCCCGCTCAATTTTTCCCAAAGTCACCCGATCAAAGTTTTGAGAATGCCATTTTGTTCAGCATGATTGAAAATATGATAACCATGTCTTTTAGGATGTCTCAATCCCCCAAAGTCACCGGGGGGAGGGCTGAAAGTTATGAACTTTACCCAATGTTAACATATAGTTTTGGTTATTGGGAAGTATACAAACGCTTTTCAGGGGGAATTTTTCTGGTAGTGGGGGGATGGGTCGGGGTTATGTGGGAGGAAGTTTACAAGGAGGAGGTTTTCATACGGGAAGGTACACTGCTAAGAAGAGCCCCAATTTTGTTCTGGCCTTGGGAAGGCATAGGAGTTTTGCGCCCAACTTATGTTAATTTCTGCTCGTTTTGAGTTTGACTCGGTTATTTATTGTAATTTCTGTTCGTTTTTGGTTTTATTTATTTATCGATGCTGATTTGTGGTAGTTTCGAGCTTGGTAAATTATTTGATTCTATTTTTGCTCATTTTTTGTTTAATGGAGTTCTTTACTTTTCTTTGAAAAACTTGTTTTGTGGAAAAAGTTTTTGTTTTTAATTAATTACTAATAAAAACGTTCGTAAATAAAATTAAACCACGTTCAAGAAAGCCATTTAACCAAATAAAAGTAAAATTAATATGCAAATTTGGTGTTGATCATTTATGTACGGTGAACCAAAGTCAAAACCTGCATTAATTCAAAAACGTTCAAAAATTAAACAACAAAATAAAGTTTTTTTTAACTGAAAGTAAGGATCGACGTTAAAACTTAAAACGAACAGAAATTATTCCGTATATGAAAGGGGCTGTCCCCTCCTCAACACCTCGCTCTTTATGCTAAAGTCTTTATTGTTTGAAAAAACAGAGTTGTGGGAAAGTCAAACTTTAGCGTAAAGAGCGAGGCGTTAACTTTAGCGTAAAAAGCCCCTTTCATATACGGAATAATTTCCGTTCGTTTTAAGTTTTAACGTCGCTCCTTACTTTCAGTTCAAAAAACTTGTTTTTTTTATTTAATACTAGGTGAGACCAAGATGTTACCTGGTAAACCAATCCAATATTTTATATGCTGTGTCATGAGCTTGAAGTTATCATTTTCATCCTTAAGTTTTTAAAATAATTTTAATTGTATACTGAAAGTTACTGATATCACAGCTCCTGTAGGACAATAAAATATGTTATATATTAGTTTGCTGTTCGGAGGCTACGTATTTACTTTTGAATCCTAAATCAATATTCTTGTTTTTTTATACTTGGCTTTTGTGTTTTCAGTAAAGCGCTAGTTTTCTGTAATCCTACAAACATAGGGAAATATCACCAGTTGATTTATTTGCATTAGTTTTATTGACATATGTTAGATAGGCTGTGAAGTAATAATGTTTGTTCGTTTTACATTTCAACTTCGCTCTTTACTTCCCTCGGAAACACTTGCTTTTTTTAAATTAATCACGGTAGTGATCATTATACTTTAAAACAGTGTTGAGTGGAAAATCGAACAGCGTGACTTTTAGCAATTAGTGTTTCTTTCAAAAAGATAAAACTTGGCATAAGATTACTGAAAAATATTTTTAAGTTACTCCAATATTCTAGTTGAGACAAAATGATATATATAGTTACCCCGTCGTCATCTGGGATTTCTTTGCTGCTCTCGACTGACAAGGAACTTTCAAAACTATCCTTCTCATCATAAGCTAGATAATCCGGATTACTTTTATAAATGATCACCCCATCTGAAATGTATCCTTTGTTACGTAACACTGGTGTATCACCCCACACAGAGTTCACTTTCTTCCTACGTCGGGGGTACATTGATGATTGATACTTC
This sequence comes from Artemia sinica, assembly GCA_027921565.1. NCBI lineage: Eukaryota > Metazoa > Arthropoda > Branchiopoda > Anostraca > Artemiidae > Artemia > Artemia sinica. The sequence continues at coordinate 9,414 of CM051273.1, forward strand.
AAGTGCACAAAGTTCAATTCTAATAGAAAAACTGAAATAAGAAAAATCTGTCTAGTTCTCATTTTATAAAGGAACTGACCTGTTTTCAAAATTATTTGGCAAAAGATTTAAAGGATGACTAGCGTGCTAATTAGAAGTTGATTTTCTTCTGGCATCGAGAACGCCAACTTGTGCGGTCAACTTGTGCGGTCTTGTCATCAAGTTTAAATGGGTGGGATTTATTATGGGTTTTTCAGTGTCAGTTTGTTTTTGATTTATTGAAATGGATTTAGTGACTTTTTAGAAGGGATAGCAGCTGTTTTTCTTGAAAAATCCGCTCTCTGTAAAGTTCATTAAGCAAACATTTCTTCTTGATTTTCTTATATTTTTCAGAGGTCATATCCAAAGGGTTAGTTATCCAATAGTTCAGATTGTTTATTGTTACCAATTTGCAGTTATTAGATATTAATTAAAAAAACTTTTTTTTAAGTTTTTATTAATTAAAAAACAATTTAAAAAAAAAGTAAAGAACTTCATTAAACCAAAAATGAACAAAAATAGAATCAAATTATGTACCAAGCATAGAACTACCACAAACATCATAATAAATGAAGCCAAACAAACAGAAATTAAAAAAGTCAACTAAAAACGAGCAGAAATAATATGAGTAGGGTTCTAAACCTCTTGCATTCTAAAAGCAAGAATTTAGTTTGTACTTTACTAAAAAAAAATTCAAATGAATTTACTCAAAAAAATGTGTATGGTCAGTTTAATGAAAAAAATAGAATCAAATAATATACCAAGCATACAACTACCACAAATCAGTATCAATAAATAAATGAAACCCAAAACAAACAGAAATTAAAATATGTCAAACTCAAAACGAGCAGAAATTAATCGGAGTAGGGTTTTAAACACTATGCTTTCTAAAAGCCAGAATATAATTTGTACTTTACTCAAAACATTTTTTTTAATGTTTTCACTTTTATAGCCTTAAGAAATCAAAAATTAACTAGGATTTTAAGGAATAATTATCAGCATATGTACATTAAACTGAAAGTGCATATATTTTTTTCAGTAAATTCATTTGAATTTTTTCAGTTCTTTACTGAAAACGTTTGACACAAAGAGCTCAAAATCTTATTTTATGGCAAAAAAATGTATTCATAATTAATTCTATTTCTAAAAATAACCATGATGTAGTTTTGTTTGTTCAATGTAGTTGAAAAATCCAGAAATTAGGTATTTGAGGATGATAACCCCCTCAGAGCCCTTAGGGCAAGGGTTATAAGTTATACCCTGGGGGCATATAAGGTTTTTATTGAAAGCTTTGCCATAGAAACTTGAAAAAGGGCGCATTCGATTGGAAATTCAAAGGGCTAGTGCTCTTTTAAATAGTCGAAAGTGATTGGAGGGCAACCAACCCCCCTCTCACGCTCACCATTTCCCCAAACACATCCAATCAAAATTTTGAGACTGCCATTTTTTTCAACGTAGTTGAAAGTTTTGGAAATTGGGTCTTTGAAGATTTACAACGCCCCACAGCCCTCAGGGCAAGGGTTGTAAGTTATGCCCTGGGGGCATATAAGGTTTTTATAGAAAGCTTTGTTGTAGAAACTTCAAAAAGGGATCATTCGATTGGAAATTGAAAGGGCTAGTACCCTTTTTAATAGTTGAAAATGATTGAAGGGCAACTAACCCCTTCTCACACCCACCATTTCCACAGACACATTCAATCAAATTTTGAGATTGCCATTTTGTTTAACGTAGTTTTAAGTTCTGGAAATTAGGTCTTTGAGATCACAACTCCCCCCCCCACAACCCTCAGGGCAAGGGTTTTAAGTTATGGCTTGGGGGCATATAAGGTTTTTATTATTGGGAATTGAGAGGGATAGTGCCCTTATTAATAGTCAAAAGCGATCGGAGGGCGAATGCCCCCCATACCCATCATTTCCACAAACACTTCCGATTAACATTTTGATATAGTAATTCTTTTTAATTCTTATACAGCAATTTGTTTTTAAAAATATTTTTTATGTTTTCACTGTTATAACTTTAAAAAATCAAAATTAATTAAGATTTTAAGGAATAAATATCAGTATATGTATATTAAACTGACAATGCACATTTATTTCAGTAAATTTGTTTGAATTTTTTTTAAGTACAAATTATATTCTGGCTTTTAGAAAGCGTAGGATTTAGAACCCTACTCAGAATAAGTCTTGGTTACATCATGTCTTGGTTAAGCCTGGGCATGAATTTAAAAAAAATCGAAACTAAGTTTTAAAAAAACATTATTTTCAACTTTGACTCGGGGAGGGGGTAAATTTCCTCAGGGAATGTTCTTAATGGGGTTGGAGAATTTTCCAAGAAAAAACCCCTAAACATATAGATAATAGCCTAAGCAATTAAAGTGTTTCTCAGGATATATTGTCTTTGGACTCATCAAATTATTAATGTCTAAACTTTTATAGACGAAAAACGCGCCGAATCTAATGAACTAGCTTTGGTTATTTTTTGCACCGTAGTAATTTAGACGAAAACGTAGCATTTCCCTTGAAAATTTTAAATGAAAATTCTGTGAATGCGGAATAAAAACACAATTGAAAAACTATATGCGTCTTGAACAGTCTTGGAAATTATAAACAACATCAAATTGAATGTTTCATATAGGCTATAATGATATTAATTGTTGAAAGATCCATTAGTTCAAGAATTTATTTCATTTTAATTTTATTTTTATTTTCAATGTTGTAAGAACTAGAAAAGAAAATATTTGTAATATAATTCGTTTTCAGTGAAGCGCCAATGACGCAGTAGGCTTTTGGTTTTTATAGTTAAGGAATGGGGCAGTATCCAAACTCTCGTTTGTAGTGAAACTATATTCATCTTGAATAATTTTAGAAAGAACTAATAAATTAAACTGAACATTTCATGTATAATGATATTAATTCCTGAAAGCTCATCAGTTCAAAACTTTACTATAAATTCAATTTTTATTTTCAATATTAAGTACAAAAGAAAATATTTGTAATAAAATTGGCTTTCAGTAAAGCGCCAATGACGCAGTAGGTTTTAGACATTTGCAGTGAGAGAAGGAGGCGATACCCAAACTCTTCCTTGTAGTGATTTTTATTCGTTTCAAGCTTGATTTACATATTCAATTTATGTTTCACTCGTTTTATAATTTATTAATTCATTTACACTAATATCTATTGTATGGTTGTTTGCATTGATTGTTTATTTAATTTCTGTTCGTTTTCAGTTTCATTTATGCTTCAACAGCAAAATATTTTTTTCTCGTTTTAAGCTTGATTTTCATATTCATTCTAAGCATTACTCGCTTTAAGATCTATTTATTCATTTATATTATTACTTGTTGTATGTTTTTTGCTATGATTGTTTATTTAATTTCTTTTCCTTTTGGGTTTCATTTATTCTTTAATAGTAATTTGAGCTTGAATTTTAACAGGTATTTATATAACCTGAGCTTAAGTTTAAAATAGCCTTTACTTTTCTTTGAAAAACTTATTTTTCGGAAAGTTTTTTTTTAATTAATATCCAGAAAAGTTTGAAAAAACCGAATAAATACACGAAATAATCATTTTACTTTAAAACAAAAATTAATGTTTCTATTCAGGAATATGGTACATTTTGACTGGAACATTGATTACATTAATGAGTTACGATGAGATTAAGTTATAAAAGTGAATAAACGTTTCAAATTTCACACCTGGGAAATAAAAGTTCCTTATTATCATATCTTCATTCGACACCATAGGAAATTATTTTCAATATAATTATTTTGAAGTATTGTGAAATTATTTACTGGAAAAATTATTTTCTTCACATATATTCAGAACTTTAAAAAAATAGAGGTTGAAAATGAAAAAATTAAAATAATTTGATTCGGTTGAAGCTGTTTACCGCATAATATTTTATACACTATATACCAACACAGCATACAAGATGCCTATCCGAACGCAAAAATTGCCCTGAAGACGTATTTAACTATGCAGGTATTAATTGCTTCTAATGAAAGAAGCTTTATCAAATTAAAGGTAATTAAGAACTATCTTCGAAACAGTACGCCGAGCAGCGATTGATAAAACCTGAGTATAATCAACGTAGAACCTGGAATGGTTTAGAAGCTTTCTTATGATTACATTATTGATTGTACATAATTTAAATTACTACTACAACTTACTGCAGCACCGAGGCGCCTGAGGCAAACACAGCTACGCACGCTCCTCCTCCATCCCAATCTATTCAAAGCCTCCCTCCTTACACCCTTCCAGGAAGTTCCCATTTCCTTGAAATCTTTCTTTATGACATTCTCCCACTCAAGGACGAGAATGACCTGCTTTCCGTTTAGCCCTGGATGGTTGACCGAAAAGGACAATCTTCGGCAATCTGTCATCCTTCATCTGCAGAACATGCCCTAGCCATCTCAACCTTTCTTTCATTATAGCCCTAGAAGCAGGACTGAACCAAATTTTTCGTACAACCTACTGTTTAAATTACGGTCAGTCAGCCGGGTACCCAGAACAATCCGTAGGCAATTTCTCTGGAAAACATTTAGTAAATCTTCATCCGCTTTTCGGAGTGCCCATGCTTCAGAGCCATATTTGACCAATGTCTTCACTGTACCTTCCAATATTCTAATCTAGGTTGCAGACCTATTCTTCAAATTTTTTTTTAACTGTGAAAAAACAGCCTGAGCCTTAGCAATTCTAATTTTAGCATCTTCACCTGCTCCCACCCATCTTTACTAGTAATACTACCAAGGTAATTAAAGCTGCTCACCTGGTGAATCTTTTCGTTACCCAGCGTGACCTTTTCATCTTCACTTATTCCTAGCCTTGGTGACTTTGTCTTCTTAACATTAATTTTCAAACCTATTCTAGCACCCTGGACTCGCAAAACCTCTAAAACTTCATTCATTTTCCCTCACACTTTCATCTAGGATGCTTAAATCATCAGCATAATCCAACTCCAGGAGACTTTTTCCTCCCCATTTGATTCCGTGGTCTCCCATTGCCTTTCCTGTGGTCCTTAAAAACAAAGTCCATCAAAATAATCCATATAAAGGGTATAGAACACAACCCTGCTTAACCCTGATCAAGGAGGCACACTTGTGCCTCTATAAAGAGGCGACCCACCACAATGTTAAGCGATTCAGGTCCTAGAGGTCGCAGAGAGACGGCGGTAATTGCATTTTGTAGCCCAAGCTCAAACTAAGAAACTTGCAAAATTTCATCCTCCTCCGACTTTATCTTCATGGGGTAAACTGGGCCGGAAGTTTGGACCCTCCCACCACAGCCCCCCTTTAACGTTGTCCGATTGGGCTGAAATTTAGAGGTTAAGCTTTCCTAGGGCCCGGGAGCTTATCCTCGAAATTTCAGCTCAATCCGATCACTCCTTCCCTGTTTTCAAAAAACCAAATATAGCCACTTAAAATTCATCTCTTTTTTTTTTGTTAGCCACGCCTACAGGCCACAGTTGGCAACGGATCCGGTTGAATGAGGACTCATTCGAAGCAGAATTCGACCTGTTAGGGCCTTTTGATATTTTCAGACCGAAAAAATTATCCCCCGAATTTACATTTACGAAAAACCTCGTTTTCCTATATTAGCCCATGTTAATTTTTCCCTCCACAACCCCCCCTTTAACGTTGTCTGATCGGGCTGAAATTTAGAGGATAAGCTTTCCTGGGGCCTGGGAGCTTATCGTCGAAATTTCAGCTCAATCTGATCACTCCTTCCCTGTTTTCCAAAAACCACATATCAAGATTTTTGGGAATTTGCTTGCGTCGAAAATACCTTCTATTTGCTAAACAACAATTACTATTGTGTTTGTATAGTCCAGCGGCTGAGACTTCAGACTTTCACGCGGAAAACTCGGGTTCGATTCACCATCAGAGCAACTTTTTTATATACTTTGAAAAGAAACTCAGTTTCTTTTTTAAATTATTTGAAAAAAATTACGTTTTCTAAAGAGTTAAAGAGGCTGAGTTACAAGGTCGACCCTTAAAACGTACAGGGATTAGGAGGCACAGTTGGGGGGCTGTTAAAGAGGCTGAGTCACAAGTTCGAACCTTAAAACGTACAGGGATTAGGAGGCACCCTGTACGACGTGATTTGAGTATTCAGGAATTAAAAGCCTTAACATAAGAATGTTCAAGAGCGGGGGGTTTGGGGGGCGGCAGCCCCCCAACTTTAACTCCTGACACGATCAGCTAACAGTTAGTCAAGCAATAATAAGTAATAAACTGTACAAAAACGTGCAGAAATTATTTGAAAAAAACTACGTTTTCTAAAGAGTTAAAGAGGCTGAGTTACAAGGTCGAACCTTAAAACGTACAGGGATTAGGAGGCACAGTTGGGGGGCTGCCGCCCCCCAAACCCCCCGCTTTCGCAGCCTTTAAATATAAAAAAAAAATTTCTTTAAACTGAAAGTAAGGAGCGACATTAAAACTTAAAAAGAACAGAAATTATTCCGTATATGAAAGAGGCTGTGCCCTCCTCAACGCCTCGCTCTTTACGCTAAAGTTTTTATTGTTTAAAAAAAGAGTTGTGAGAAAGTCAAACTTTAGCGTAAAGAGCGAGGCGTTGAGGAGGGCACAGCCTCTTTCATATACGGAATAATTTCTGTTCTTTTTAAGTTTTAATGTCGCTCCTTACTTTCAGTTTAAAGAAATTTTTTTTTATATTTAAAGGCTGCGAAAGCGGGGGGTTTGGGGGGCGGCAGCCCCCCAACTGTGCCTCCTAATCCCTGTACGTTTTAAGGTTCGACCTTGTAACTCAGCCTCTTTAACTCTTTAGAAAACGTAGTTTTTTCAAATAATTTAATACAAAACCAGCTGCTAACCTCATTTCATACCTTAACCGAAGCAGTGTTATTCTCGTACATAGCACTAATCCCTTTAATGTATTTGTCTGGTATACCATACAAGTCATACAAGGATAAGACCTTGTTAAAGCTCTTCTACCAACAGAATCGAACGCTTGCTCATAATTTATAAAACTGAGGACCAAAGGTGTTTGACAACTAAGGCATTTCTCAATTATTAACCTAAGAGTGAAAAATTTGGTCGACACATTCATTACCTTTTCTAAAACCGCACTGTTCTTCTCTTAAAACTTTGTCTACGGTATCTCTCAGTCTAAAGAGTATTATACTACTAAGTAACTTGCTACCTACAGAGACCAGACTAATGCCCCGATAATTACGACACTCATTCTTATCACCTTTCTTATACAGTGGTTTAATTAAGGTTTTCCTAAAATCGCTAGCTACTTCCCTTTTTTCAAAAGTCATATTTAAATTGTATGTGTAAATTGTCTGTGTCACCAAAAAAGTATCGTTACGTGGAATGTTAAGATTTTTTCTTGAACCTTGTTGTACATATAAGGATTTACGTAAACAAAACTATATTAAGAATAAAAAATAATTGAATAAATGCACAATCAAGAAGTAGATTCTTTAGAGAAATAAAATGCCCAAAATTAGAAATATATTCTGGATTTGGGGATCCGGGATCACTAAATACCATTCTTCCCTCGGGAACCGACAGGTCATCCGTCCCTGTGGGCCTCACGCTAGTTTTGACTTCCCTATATTGTGAAAATTGTCTTTTTGGGAGTACTTACTTTGGAATAAAAGACAAATGTGACCTCTTGATTTCGAAAGATAGACTTTGCTCTGCCTCTCTCACTCCGGAGTCTTGTGAATTGACGAGCATTGTCGAAGGCAACACAGTCCTTTTTTTCCATATATGTACAACGACAAATGAATTTCAATAAGAGCTAAAAGATCGCATTTGACGATTATAGCAAGCGGAACTAGAAGGATTTTAGTAATGAAAAGTTCGTGATTTTCAATCTTTGCCTGCGCTGTGTGGCTAAAACTTGAACAAAAACTGCTCCATTAGCGATCTTTGTCCAAACAGTCATCATCCAACGGTGAAGACCAACATATATTTTCTTAGGGTGGATAGCACTACGTAAAAATTGCTCTAAGGCACATCTACCTTGTCAATATTGAATTTCCTCCACTTATTAGAAACGAACCGGAGCACTTGTGTATTATGCGCTACTCACTCAAGTTACGCTGTCTAAAACTTGAGAACAAACCGGTTTCTTTGTTAGTATCTTTCAGCTTAGCGAAGGACAAGGCAAAGAGGTACTTGTCTAGAATCCAGTAGTCAGGCGAGAAGTGAAGTTTCGTTAATGCTAATGAAATAAAACAAAATAGGGTGAAAATATAATAGTTTAGAGACAAATTTGGGCTATATATTTGCACAGTAGGGGTAGGGGGGGGGGGAGTCGAAAAGCATAGCGTATATCAAATACGTAACCTAACCTAACATATGTACCTTTTTTCGCCCCTTGAACCCCAAAAAGCTAAAGTCTCAACACTTCTCACGGGGTGAGCAATACCTCACAAGCAGCGGAAATCTGTTTTTTCATTAAGCATCTTTGAGTTTTTGATGCGGGCTTTCTTGCGTGACTAATGGTTTCTAGACAAGAACCGACAAAGACAAGTGACACAATACTGGGAAATTATAATTTGGGCTATATATTGGCAATTTAAGGGGGGGTAAAGTATTTGAACAGTTTGAAGTTAGAAAACAATTATTACTTCATAATATCCAGAATAATTGTACCAAACGCATTTTGCTTGCAGACCCACTATACTTTACCCCCACCCCCCTAATGTGCAGATATATACCCCAAATTTGTTTATTTTCATCATATTTTGTGATATTTAATTAGTATTGAGCGTCAAAGAAAAAAGTTCTAATTAAATGAAAGCACTTGAGTGAGTGGTGTATAATACACAAGTACCTGAACCAGCTTCCATTCTGTGTTTGAAGTCTTGAAACCAAACTGATAACTTCTTCATTTTAGGGACTCATGACTCGTCACGGTTTGACTTATCGACGGGCTGGCTCCTTCTTTTTACTTTTAAGATTTTGGTATTTGGTCAATTAATTAAAAACAGGTATATGTTTTCTAGGCCTTAGCTTCGTTTATGATTGTTGTATTGCCGGCTGTTTCTCGGAGAAACTGCAATCTTGACTTAAATATATTAACTATTACAACAGTACTCTAAAATGCAACATTTTTCTGGTTTCAAAGAGGTAGAATTTCTCCTTAAATGTAATTTTTGTCCAATAATTTTGAACATCGTAAGTAAAAGGGCAATGCTTTCAGGACTGTAATGTCAATTGCGACTTTTAATTTAATCGTACCGAAAAAATCCATTTTTCAGTATGACATAATGGTATTTGTAGCTACGCAAGAAAAACCGGTTTCAAATTAGTTTCCGCATCTTGATATTAGGCCCGTTTTTTAGCACTAAGATCTTACATCTAAGATCTTAAATCTTTCTGCAAAGATTATCGTTTATTAACTCACCTTTTTTCTAAGACCTTACAGCTCACTTATGTTAGCAAAAAGTGTGAAGACCGCCACTGTTTTGCCATATAGAACAATGATGAGAGAACTTTGATGATACACTCATCATTGTTCTCAGGCCGCTGATCAGAGCAGAATGATGAAAGACATTTGAACAAAAAACGACCAAAGATGTAAGATCTTTGTTCAAAGATTTCACTTTTAAGCGTTTTCTGACAAAAGATGTAAGATCTTAGCACATTGACGAGTGAAAAAACGGCCCTATTATCTTTTGGCTTTCCATTAAATTATGATTCATTTTCTCAATGCGTATAGCATCAGGAAGACAAAACAAATTAAATAAATTCTCATCGAGACATTGTTCAAGTCTTTTTAATAACTTTTTTAATAAAGGGAAAGGTACATTTAAATCGAAGCCAGATGTAAATAGGTGAAGGAAAGAAGAGGGGGAATGTAGGCCAATGCTCCGTTCAAAAGTCGCCCGGTGATTAGTAAAGCAACAATTTCTTACGAATATATTTTCGTTCCTTAGAAAGTAGGGTACAGTAGGGTACTTGTTAAGAATCGCGTAAACACCGGCATCATAGATGCTAAAGGTAACTAGTCAAACGAGCATCAGTCAGTAGAGAATTGGATCCCATACGTGGTTTGTCATTGCGTTTACAATATTTAAACTATTATTTTTCGGAGTTTATGGGAGAAAAAAAAGGTACCTAGGTTAGATTACGTATTTAATATATGCTATGCTTTAACCCCCCCCCCCCTAATGTACCGACATATAGCCAGCATTTGTTAATAAACTATTATATTTTCATCCTATTTTGTTTTATTTCATTAGCATTCAAAAGGGTCAGGTTGTCGCGTGTTTACCCGATTCTTGAAAAAGACCTAGGGTACTTATGCATTAGCTGCAACCCACGCGAGAAGTCAAGTTTGGTTAATGCTAATGAAATAAAACAAAATATGATGAAAATATAATAGTTTATGAATAAATTTTGGCTGTATATTTGAACATTAGGGGGGTGGGGGTAAAGCATAGCATATATTAAAAACGTAAACTAACCTAGGTACCTTCCCCCCCCCCCCCTAAACCCCCAAAAACAATAGTTTGAATATTGTAAGCACAATGAGAAACCACGGTTTGCGATCCGATTCTATATTGGCAGATACCCGTTTGACTAGTTTCCTTTAGCATTTTTCCTATACAGTATATCGTGTGGGGTTGCAGCTAATGCATAAGTGCTGAAAGTAGTGGCGGACCATTTACGGAAGTGGAACGAAACGAAACAAGTATGGGAATGTTTCCATTGGGCAAGGTTGAAACTGGACGAATAAATTTTGTGTTGACCAAGCACATAATTTGTTACGTTATGTAACTTCTGGGAAAAAATCATGATTTTGTGAGGCTGGGTGCATTTATTTGGCAGCTGCAACAGAAATATGCATTTATATTAAAAAAAAAATCAAGCTGATCTGGATGCAATTTAATTGTTTATTTCTCGAATAATTTAGAAGGGACAGTCCAAAACCCTCTCCCCACAAAAACCACGTAAATGTAATTCAATTTTTTTCAGTCTTTGATGCAAGAATCCCCACAAGCAGAAAGAATGTTAATATGCTAGGTTGCATCTGAAAAGGGTGCGCTGATTCATATTCCACCGAGGTACGCTTAATTCGGTACTTATGTACTATGTGGTACACCCTCAAGAATTTAGATCTACAGATCAAACAATAACGGTTTATATCTGTTAGTATTGGAAAATGGGGAGGAAAAAGTCTCCTGGACTTGGATTATGCTGATGATTTAAGCATCCTAGATGAAAGTGTGAGCAAAATGAATGAAGTTTTAGAGGTTTTTGCGAGTTCAGGGTGCTAGTATTGGTTTGAAAATTAATGTTAGGAAGACTAAGTCACTAAGGCTAGGAATAAGTGACGATGAAAAGGTGATGTTGGGTAATGAAAAGATTGATCAGGTGGGCAGTTTCACTTATCTTGGTAGTATTATTAGTAAGATGGTGGGAGCAGTGAAGATGTTAAAAATAGAATAGCCAAGGCTCAGGGTGTTTTTTCACAGTTAAAAAAAGTTTGGAAGAATAGGAAGATAAGTCTGCAAACCAAGATTAGAATCTTAGAAGCTACAGTGATGACAGTGGTCAAATATGGCTCTGAAGCATGGACGCTCCGAAAAGCGGATGAAGATTTGATAGATGTTTTCCAGAGAAATTGCTTAAGGATTGTTCTGGGTACCCGGCTGACTGACCGTATTTCAAACAATAGGCTATACGAAAAATATGGTTCAATACCGCTTTCTAGGTCTATAATGAAAGAAAGGTTGAGGTGGTTGGGGCATGTTGTGCGGATGAAGGATGACAGATTGCCGAAGATTGTTCTTTTCGGCCAACCACCTAGGGCTGAACGGAAAGCAGGTCGTCCCCGTCTGGGGTGGGAGGACGTCATAAAGAAAGATTTAAAGGAAATGGGAACTTCGTGGGCGGGTGTAAAAAGGGAGGCTTTGAATAGATTGGGGTGGAGGAGGAGCATGCGTAGCTGTGTTGGCCTCAGGCGGCTTGGTGCTGCGATGAGTTGTTAGTAGTAGTAGTAGTAGTATTGTAAAACAATTAGCTTAGGCTTGAAATCTACGTTGTAGGTATATCGGTACTCTTCTATTAACCGGACTCTTTTATCACTCTTTTATCTAGTGTATATGGAATGTCAAACTTGAGACACGAAAGTTACCGGGACAGATATGTGAGGGATACCCGACTATAAAACAGTTGTTAAGGGCTGGGCACACGTAGCTGATTTCGGAACAGGTTTGCCACCCTGGTATGGAAGAATTTACTAAATCGGAGAGGAAAAATTTACTAGATCGCATCTGTTTTTACTAAGTGCTCAAAAAAATTTTTTGCGCGTGCGGCTACGCCGCACGCGCACCATCAAGAATCGATTTTTACTATAGGAAGATAATCAATACGATTTTCACAATCTTTTTTTTCTTTTTTCTTGTTTTTTTTTTCTCTTTTCCTCTTTTCTTTCGTTTTCATAGTATGACTGAAAATTCCGGAAACCTACAAGTTCAAAATCTTTTTTTTGGATATATATATATATATATATATATATATATATATATATATATATATATATATATATATATATATATATATATATATATATATATATATATATATATATATATATATATATATATATATATATATATATATAATATATATATATATATATATATATATATATATATATATATATATATATATATATATAATATATTTTACATTTCTACTTACTTTTAATTTCTCTCAGCAGGCTCCTTTTTCCTCAATAAAAATTTTCAAACTGAGGAGATTCATCTAATCACCTTGGGTGGTTGGCTTCTGTTTTGATTCCAATAGATTCCCAATCATGACAAATCCAAGCGTCATTATAGCTTCATTTTTAGTTGGTAAAATTTGATACACAGAAAGCTGATTTTGTCGACCTTTAGACGCCGGAAGTGAAGTGTCTGTTTACGAAAATAGGTGAACTGCTTGTCTGTCTCTGAGACAGGCAAGCAAAATTGTAATTTATATATATATATATATATATATATATATATATATATATATATATATATATATATATATATATATATATATATATATATTATATATATATATATATATATATATATATATATATATATATATATATATATATATATGTGAACTTTTTTTTAAAGTTCTGAATATATGTGAAGAAAATAATTTTTCCAGTAAATAAATTTCACAATACTTTCAAAATAATTATATTGAAAATAATTTCCTATGGTGTCGAACTGAAGATATGATAATAAGGAACTTTTATTTCCCAGGTGTGAAATTTGAAACGGTATTCACTTTTATAACTTAATCTCATCGTAACTCATTAATGTAATCAATGTTCCAGTCAAAATGTACCATATTCCTGAATAGAAACATTAATTTTTGTTTAAAGTAAAATGATTATTTCGTGTATTTATTCGGTTTTTTAAAACTTTTTCTGGATATTAATTAAAAAAAAAACTTTCCGAAAAATAAGTTTTTCAAAGAAAAGTAAAGGCTATTTTAAACTTAAGCTCAGGTTATATAAATACCTGTTAAAATTCAAGCTCAAATTACTATTAAAGAATAAATGAAACCCAAAAGGAAAAGAAATTAAATAAACAATCATAGCAAAAAACATAGAACAAGTAATAATATAAATGAATAAATAGATCTTAAAGCGAGTAATGCTTAGAATGAATATGAAAATCAAGCTTAAAACGAGAAAAAAATATTTTGCTGTTGAAGCATAAATGAAACTGAAAACGAACAGAAATTAAATAAACAATCAATGCAAACAACCATACAATAGATATTTGTGTAAATGAATTAATAAATTATAAAACGAGTGAAACATAAATTGAATATGCAAATCAAGCTTGAAACGAATAAAAATCACTACAAGGAAGAGTTTGGGTATCGCCTCCTTCTCTCACTGCAAATGTCTAAAACCTACTGCGTCATTGGCGCTTTACTGAAAGCCAATTTTATTACAAATATTTTCTTTTGTACTTAATATTGAAAATAAAAATTGAATTTATAGTAAAGTTTTGAACTGATGAGCTTCCAGGAATTAATATCATTGAAAATGAAAAAATTAAAATAATTTGTTTCGGTTGAAGCTGTTACCGCATAATATTTTATACACTATATACCAACACAGCATACAAGATGCCTATCCGAACGCAAAAATTGCCCTGAAGACGTATTTAACTATGCAGGTATTAATTGCTTCTAATGAAAGAAGCTTTATCAAATTAAAGGTAATTAAGAACTATCTTCGAAACAGTACGGCCGAGCAGCGATTGATAAACCTGAGTATAATCAACGTAGAACCTGGAATGGTTTAGAAGCTTTCTTATGATTACATTATTGATTGTGCATAATTTAAATTACTACTACAACTTACTGCAGCACCGAGGCGCCTGAGGCAAACACAGCTACGCACGCTCCTCCTCCATCCCAATCTATTCAAAGCCTCCCTCCTTACACCCTTCCAGGAAGTTCCCATTTCCTTGAAATCTTTCTTTATGACATTCTCCCACTCAAGACGAGAATGACCTGCTTTCCGTTTAGCCCTGGATGGTTGGCCGAAAAGGACAATCTTCAGCAATATGTCATCCTTCATCTGCAGAACATGCCCTAGCCATCTCAACCTTTCTTTCATTATAGCCCTAGAAAGCAGGACTGAACCAAATTTTTCGTACAACCTACTGTTTAAATTACGGTCAGTCAGCCGGGTACCCAGAACAATCCGTAGGCAATTTCTCTGGAAAACATTTAGTAAATCTTCATCCGCTTTTCGGAGCGCCCATGCTTCAGAGCCATATTTGACCAATGTCTTCACTGTACCTTCCAATATTCTAATCTAGGTTTGCAGACCTATTCTTCCAATTTTTTTTTTAACTGTGAAAAAACAGCCTGAGCCTTAGCAATTCTAATTTTAGCATCTTCACTGCTCCCACCATCTTTACTAGTAATACTACCACGGTCAGTAAAGCTGCTCACCTGGTGAATCTTTTCGTTACCCAGCGTCATCTTTTCATCATCACTTATTCCTAGCCTTGGTGACTTTGTCTTCTTAACATTAATTTTCAAACCTATTCTAGCACCCTGGACTCGCAAAACCTCTAAAACTTCATTCATTTTCCTCACACTTTCATCTAGGATGCTTAAATCATCAGCATAATCCAACTCCAGGAGACTTTTTCCTCCCCATTTGATTCCGTGGTCTCCCATTGCCTTTCCTGTGGTCCTTAAAACAAAGTCCATCAAAATAACCCATATAAAGGGGTATAGAACACAACCCTGCTTAACTCCTGATTTAATACAAAACCAGCTGCTAACCTCATTTCATACCTTAACCGAAGCAGTGTTATTCTCGTACATAGCACTAATCCCTTTAATGTATTTGTCTGGTATACCATACAAGTCATACAAGGATAAGACCTTTGTTAAAGCTCTTCTACCAACAGAATCGAACGCTTGCTCATAATTTATAAAACTGAGGACCAAAGGTGTTTGACAACTAAGGCATTTCTCAATTATTAACCTAAGAGTGAAAATTTGGTCGACACATTCATTACCTTTTCTAAAACCGCACTGTTCTTCTCTTAAAACTTTGTCTACGGTATCTCTCAGTCTAAAGAGTATTATACTACTAAGTAACTTGCTACCTACAGAGACCAGACTAATGCCCCGATAATTACGACACTCATTCTTATCACCTTTCTTATACAGTGGTTTAATTAAGGTTTTCCTAAAATCGCTAGCTACTTCCCTTTTTTCAAAAGTCATATTTAAATTGTATGTGTAAATTGTCTGAGTCACCAAAAAAGTATCGTTACGTGGAATGTTAAGATTTTTTCTTGAACCTTGTTGTACATATAAGGATTTACGTAAACAAACTATATTAAGAATAAAAAATAATTGAATAAATGCACAATCAAGAAGTAGATTCTTTAGAGAAATAAAATGCCCAAAATTAGAAATATATTCTGGATTTGGGGATCCGGGATCACTAAATACCATTCTTCCCTCGGGAACCGACAGGTCATCCGTCCCTGTGGGCCTCACGCTAGTTTTGACTTCCATATATTGTGAAAATTGCCTTTTGGGAGTACTTACTTTGGAATAAAAGACAAATGTGACCTCTTGATTTCGAAAAATAGACTTTGCTCTGCCTCTCTCACTCCGGAGTCTTGTGAATTGACGAGCATTGTCGAAGGCAACACAGTCCTTTTTTTCCATATATGTACAACGACAAATGAATTTCAATAAGAGCTAAAAGATCGCATTTGACGATTATAGCAAGCGGAACTAGAAGGATTTTAGTAATGAAAAGTTCGTGATTTTCAATCTTTGCCTGCGCTGTGTGGCTAAAACTTGGAACAAAACTGCTCCATTAGCGATCTTTGTCCAAACAGTCATCATCCAACGGTGAAGACCAACATAATATTTTCTTAGGGTGGATAGCACTACGTAAAAATTGCTCTAAGGCACATCTACCTTGTCAATATTGAATTTCCTCCACTTATTAGAAACGAACCGGAGCACTTGTGTATTATGCGCTACTCACTCAAGTTACGCTGTCTAAAACTTGAGAACAAACCGGTTTCTTTGTTAGTATCTTTCAGCTTAGCGAAGGACAAGGCAAAGAGGTACTTGTCTAGAATCCAGTAGTCAGGCGAGAAGTGAAGTTTCGTTAATGCTAATGAAATAAAACAAAATAGGGTGAAAATATAATAGTTTAGAGACAAATTTGGGCTATATATTTGCACAGTAGGGGTAGGGGGGGGGGGAGTCGAAAAGCATAGCGTATATCAAATACGTAACCTAACCTAACATATGTACCTTTTTTCGCCCCTTGAACCCCAAAAAGCTAAAGTTTAAACACTTCTCACGGGGTGAGCAATACCTCACAAGCAGCGGAAATCTGTTTTTCATTAAGCATCTTTGAGTTTTTGATGCGGGCTTTCTTGCGTGACTAATGGTTTCTAGACAAGAACCGACAAAGACAAGTGACACAATACGTGGGAAATTATAATTTGGGCTATATATTGGCAATTTAAGGGGGGGGGTAAAGTATTTGAACAGTTTGAAGTTAGAAAACAATTATTACTTCATAATATCCAGAATAATTGTACCAAACGCATTTTGCTTGCAGACCCACTATACTTTACCCCCACCCCCCTAATGTGCAGATATATACCCCAAATTTGTTTATTTTCATCATATTTTGTGATATTTAATTAGTATTGAGCGTCAAAGAAAAAAGTTCTAATTAAATGAAGCACTTGAGTGAGTGGTGTATAATACACAAGTACCTGAACCAGCTTCCATTCTGTGTTTGAAGTCTTGAAACCAAACTGATAACTTCTTCATTTTAGGGACTCATGACTCGTCACGGTTTGACTTATCGACGGCTGGCTCCTTCTTTTTACTTTTAAGATTTTGGTATTTGGTCAATTAATTAAAAACAGGTATATGTTTCTAGGCCTTAGCTTCGTTTATGATTGTTGTATTGCCGGCTGTTTCTCGGAGAAACTGCAATCTTGACTTAAATATATTAACTATTACAACAGTACTCTAAAATGCAACATTTTTCTGGTTTCAAAGAGGTAGAATTTCTCCTTAAATGTAATTTTTGTCCAATAATTTTGAACATCGTAAGTAAAAGGCAATGCTTTCAGGACTGTAATGTCAATTGCGACTTTTAATTTAATCGTACCGAAAAAATCCATTTCAGTATGACATAATGGTATTTGTAGCTACGCAAGAAAACCGGTTTCAAATTAGTTTCCGCATCTGATATTAGGCCCGTTTTTTAGCACTAAGATCTTACATCTAAGATCTTAAATCTTTCTGCAAAGATTATCGTTTATTAACTCACCTTTTTTCTAAGACCTTACAGCTCACTTATGTTAGCAAAAAGTGTGAAGACCGCCACTGTTTTGCCATATAGAACAATGATGAGAGAACTTTGATGATACACTCATCATTGTTCTCAGGCCGCTGATCAGAGCAGAATGATGAAAGACATTTGCACAAAAACGACCAAAGATGTAAGATCTTTGTTCAAAGATTTCACTTTTAAGCGTTTTCTGACAAAAGATGTAAGATCTTAGCACATTGACGAGTGAAAAAACGGCCCTATTATCTTTTGGCTTTCCATTAAATTTATGATTCATTTTCTCAATGCGTATAGCATCAGGAAGACAAAACAAATTAAATAAATTCTCATCGAGACATTGTTCAAGTCTTTTTAATAACTTTTTTAATAAAGGGAAAGGTACATTTAAATCGAAGCCAGATGTAAATAGGTGAAGGAAAGAAGAGGGGGAATGTAGGCCAATGCTCCGTTCAAAAGTCGCCCGGTGATTAGTAAAGCAACAATTTCTTACGAATATATTTTCGTTCCTTAGAAAGTAGGGTACAGTAGGGTACTTGTTAAGAATCGCGTAAACACCGCATCATAGATGCTAAAGGTAACTAGTCAAACGAGCATCAGTCAGTAGAGAATTGGATCCCATACGTGGTTTGTCATTGCGTTTACAATATTTAAACTATTATTTTTCGGAGTTTATGGGAGAAAAAAAAGGTACCTAGGTTAGATTACGTATTTAATATATGCTATGCTTTATCCCCCCCCCCTAATGTACCGACATATAGCCCGCATTTGTTAATAAACTATTATATTTTCATCCTATTTTGTTTTATTTCATTAGCATTCAAAAGGGTCAGGTTGTCGCGTGTTTACCCGATTCTTGAAAAAGACCTAGGGTACTTATGCATTAGCTGCAACCCACGCGAGAAGTCAAGTTTGGTTAATGCTAATGAAATAAAACAAAATATGATGAAAATATAATAGTTTATGAATAAATTTTGGCTGTATATTTGAACATTAGGGGGGTGGGGGTAAAGCATAGCATATATTAAATACGTAAACTAACCTAGGTACCTTCCCCCCCCCCTAAACCCCCAAAAACAATAGTTTAAATATTGTAAGCACAATGAGAAACCACGGTTTGCGATCCGATTCTATATTGGCAGATACCCGTTTGACTAGTTTCCTTTAGCATTTTCCTATACAGTATATCGTGTGGGTTGCAGCTAATGCATAAGTGCTGAAAGTAGTGGCGGACCATTTACGGAAGTGGAACGAAACGAAACAAGTATGGGAATGTTTCCATTGGGCAAGGTTGAAACTGGACGAATAAATTTTGTGTTGACCAAGCACATAATTTGTTACGTTATGTAACTTCTGGGAAAAAATCATTGATTTTGTGAGGCTGGGTGCATTTATTTGGCAGCTGCAACAGAAATATGCATTTATATTTAAAAAAAATCAAGCTGATCTGGATGCAATTTAATTGTTTATTTCTCGAATAATTTAGAAGGACAGTCCAAAACCCTCTCCCCACAAAAACCACGTAAATGTAATTCAATTTTTTTCAGTCTTTGATGCAAGAATCCCCACAAGCAGAAAGAATGTAATATGCTAGGTTGCATCTGAAAAGGGTGCGCTGATTCATATTCCACCGAGGTA
This sequence comes from Artemia sinica, assembly GCA_027921565.1. NCBI lineage: Eukaryota > Metazoa > Arthropoda > Branchiopoda > Anostraca > Artemiidae > Artemia > Artemia sinica. Next base: position 28,940 of record CM051273.1, read on the forward strand.
CGCTTAATTCGGTACTTATGTACTATGTGGTACACCCTCAAGAATTTAGATCTACAGATCAAACAATAACCGGTTTATATCTGTTAGTATTGGAAAATGGGGAGGAAAAAGTCTCCTGGACTTGGATTATGCTGATGATTTAAGCATCCTAGATGAAAGTGTGAGCAAAATGAATGAAGTTTTAGAGGTTTTGCGAGTTCAGGGTGCTAGTATTGGTTTGAAAATTAATGTTAGGAAGACTAAGTCACTAAGGCTAGGAATAAGTGACGATGAAAAGGTGATGTTGGGTAATGAAAAGATTGATCAGGTGGGCAGTTTCACTTATCTTGGTAGTATTATTAGTAAAGATGGTGGGAGCAGTGAAGATGTTAAAAATAGAATAGCCAAGGCTCAGGGTGTTTTTTCACAGTTAAAAAAAGTCTGGAAGAATAGGAAGATAAGTCTGCAAACCAAGATTAGAATCTTAGAAGCTACAGTGATGACAGTGGTCAAATATGGCTCTGAAGCATGGACGCTCCGAAAAGCGGATGAAGATTTGATAGATGTTTTCCAGAGAAATTGCTTAAGGATTGTTCTGGGTACCCGGCTGACTGACCGTATTTCAAACAATAGGCTATACGAAAAATATGGTTCAATACCGCTTTCTAGGTCTATAATGAAAGAAAGGTTGAGGTGGTTGGGGCATGTTGTGCGGATGAAGGATGACAGATTGCCGAAGATTGTTCTTTTCGGCCAACCACCTAGGGCTGAACGGAAAGCAGGTCGTCCCCGTCTGGGGTGGGAGGACGTCATAAAGAAAGATTTAAAGGAAATGGGAACTTCGTGGGCGGGTGTAAAAAGGGAGGCTTTGAATAGATTGGGGTGGAGGAGGAGCATGCGTAGCTGTGTTGGCCTCAGGCGGCTTGGTGCTGCGATGAGTTGTTAGTAGTAGTAGTAGTAGTATTGTAAAACAATTAGCTTAGGCTTGAAATCTACGTTGTAGGTATATCGGTACTCTTCTATTAACCGGACTCTTTTATCACTCTTTTATCTAGTGTATATGGAATGTCAAACTTGAGACACGAAAGTTACCGGGACAGATATGTGAGGGATACCCGACTATAAAACAGTTGTTAAGGGCTGGGCACACGTAGCTGATTTCGGAACAGGGTTGCCACCCTGGTATGGAAGAATTTACTAAATCGGAGAGGAAAAATTTACTAGATCGCATCTGTTTTTACTAAGTGCTCAAAAAATTTTTTGCGCGTGCGGCTACGCCGCACGCGCACCATCAAGAATCGATTTTTACTATAGGAAGATAATCAATACGATTTTCACAATCTTTTTTTTCTTTTTTCTTGTTTTTTTTTTCTCTTTTCCTCTTTTCTTTCGTTTTCATAGTATGATTGAAAATTCCGGAAACCTACAAGTTCAAAATCTTTTTTTTGGATATATATATATATATATAATATATATATATATATATTATATATATATATATATATATATATATATATATATATATATATATATATATATATATATATATATATATATATATAATATATATATATATATATATATATATAATATATATATATATATATATATATATATATATATATATATAATATATATATATAATTTTACATTTCTACTTACTTTTAATTTCTCTCAGCAGGCCCCTTTTTCCTCAATAAAAATTTTCAAACTGAGGAGATTCATCTAATCACCTTGGGTGGTTGGCTTCTGTTTTGATTCCAATAGATTCCCAATCATGACAAATCCAAGCGTCATTATAGCTTCATTTTTAGTTGGTAAAATTTGATACACAGAAAGCTGATTTTGTCGACCTTTAGACGCCGGAAGTGAAGTGTCTGTTTACGAAAATAGGTGACTGCTTGTCTGTCTCTGAGACAGGCAAGCAAAATTGTAATTTATAAAACAGACAAGCAAAAATTGTAAATTGTCATATTTTTACGATAATTTTTTTTCCTGAATTCATGAAAAATAAAAAAAAAGTTTTATTTACTATAAATCATGACTTTTTACTAGTTTTTACTAGGTTTCGGGAAATTATCTAGATTCTCTAAATTTACTAGATTTTTTGTTTTTTTTACTAGATCTAGTAAAATCCTACTGACGAAGCAACCCTGTTTCAGAAACTGATTTGCAAATCAGTGCCGATTTTAAAAGAAATCGGCGTCGATTTGAGCTTGAAAAATTTTCTAGTTTTCGGCGCCGATTTACAAAATCAGCGCTGATTTTCATCATGATCATCACAAAAAAATAGGGATACAAATAGACAGTCAGCCAGAGGTATTTGTGGTGAAAAACCCCACTACTGAGCTGAGAATTAAACTGAAACTAAGCTGAGACCGATCAAGCAACTATCAATAAACTTCAGTTGACTATTTGTGTCCATGATTTTTTGTTTTGAAAATTTTGCGCAGTAAATTTTTCTTTCAAAGAATTTTTCTTAACACTATCGTTTGTCCACTGATGCTGAAATCGGTTCCCGAAATCAGCTTCATGTGCCTAGCCCTTTAGAGTGAAATTGAGTGAAACGGGTGATCTAAAATGAATGTTAAAATTAAAATTTGGGATTTGCCAAAGATAGAAAAAGAGGCAGTCGAGACAGGTTAGGTTAGGTTTATGGTATGCTTTAATTAACCACTGATCCTTACAAAAAAAAAATTGTTTCTAAACTATTATATATTCATCCTATTTTATTTTATTTCATTAGCATTAACCAAACTAGCACTATACAAAAGAGTCCGGTTAATAGAAGAGTACCGGTATATCTTTATTAAATATTTAATATATAGAGATGGTATTTTGATTGGGTTAGGTATATAATATAAGGCGTTCTGTGCGCCCCCCCCCCTACCATTATTCTTTGTTGTAGTTTTCATAAATTTTGTCACTGAAGTATTTCATTTTTATCATATTTTTGTATATTTCATTAGGATTAACCTAACTTCACTCCTCTAGTGTGTACCATATACTACACACGTATCCTTTCTTCGATATTTAAGAGTAAATAGTTTACAACATGGATACATTTTCAGATACTCTTATGTTATACCTACTCTTTTATATATCTCAGACTGGAGACGCGACGAAAAATCCGTTTTTATGGGATGATTCAAGACACCGCTGCAGAGAAATACAATATATAGCGTGGTTTTAATTGCGTATACGATATTTAGTGTTTTTTTTTTGGGGGGGTTAGGGGGGGGGAGGGTTGCCACCCTGACCTGGAAGAATTTACTAAATCTGAGAGGAAAAATTTACTAAATCGCATCTGTTTTTACTAAATGCTCAAAAAAATTTTTTGCGCATGCGGCTACCGTAGCACGCGCACCATCAACCATGGATTCTTACTATAAGAGGATAATCAATAGGATTTTTACAATCTTTTTCCCCTTTTTCTTCTTTTTTTCTGTTTTCCTTTTTTCTCTCGTTTTCATTGTATGATTGAAAATTCCGGAAACCTATAGGCCTAAGTTCAAAAATCTTTTTTTTATTAGTTGGATGTACTACTGGATAGGCTTCATATTCCAGATACAGTGTATGCAAGACGTCAAACAATAGTCTGGAATCTTGGATTCTGGAAATTCTGCTGGTGAAGCCGGCTTTAAATTTATTAATGGTCTTCAGGTCATAAATATAGTCATCTTATTTTAATTTATTTCATTAGCATTAACCAAACTAGCAGTATATAAAAGAGTAGGTATAACATAGGGGTACCCATTTTCAATATGGGAAAAAAAATATTTCAGAAATAGAAAATGCTATAGAATTTTTTTTAACAGTATATTGGATGCTTAAGGATTCCACCCTTGCCTAAATAACATGTCCTTAAGAACAGCTGAACTAGGTGAAAAATAATATTCTCAGCTTCCCCTCTCCAGTAGAATTAATGCTGCGTGACACAACAACCAAATCCAAAATATTTATCGTCAGAAATAGTGGTCGTTGACGAGTATATCGCAGATATGATTAACATCTTTTAGGGAAGATTAGAAAAATTCCATAAACCATATCACAATGTTTCAAACACAGTTTATATAATTATCCAGTATGATCTTTCCCTATCTCACCCATTATAAAAACCTGGATCGAGGTGCGAGTGCTCCAGAGAACGTTTTTGCATATATAAACATAAGAAGTATTAGATCTTTTCACGGGTAGACAAAGAATAGTCACCTACGGAACAAGTACTGACAAAACCACTTGGCCGGCTCAACCAATAAGTGGACAATAAGTGCAGAAATAAGTGGGAGGAGCTTTTTGTTCGCACCGAGAATGAAGAGCCAGAAATCATCTGGGGTAAACTTACTGGTATATTATATAAACTGTGGTTTCAAATTAGGTTTGCTGGATATCATTGATTAAACTTTGTAAACTATGTTTGGTATAATTGATAAAAATTTAGCTTATCGAGGGGAGGGGACGGGTTAGGTTGTGATAGCCCTCCTAATATACGGAATAATTCGTGGTACTTATAGATTTAGCGTTATTATCTACTTTCATTAGAGAAAACTTGTTTTTTTTTATCTTATAAAAAATAGAAATACTGTATTCACTAGGCCATGAAAGGAAGGTCAATTTTGATGGATACACTCTGATGTAACCCATCGTTACCTAGGAGCGGAAGAAAATTAGCCCGATTTTCGGAAAGGGAGGAACATCCTCAAAAAGTCAAGTGAGATAAATGAAAATCAAACCATCAGGTTTAGCTTATTGACCAAAAGGACTGGAGGGTAACTAGCCCTCTCCAATGCATGGCCGTACCCAGGATTTTTTTTTCGGAGGGGGTTTTACTCAAAGATTTTTTCGGGGGGGGGGGTGTTTACACAAAAAAAAAGCTCAAAAACGCATACAAAATTTGTTTATATCTATGTTTGTTACGTTTTTTACAAGTCAAAACAACATTTGGGGGGGGGGGGGGTTTAAACCCCCATAACTCCCCCCCCCCCTTATGGGTACCGTCTTGTTCCCATGCCCTTTCCCTCCAAAGAAATCCAATGGAAACTTTAAGATAGTCATTTGATTCAACATAGTTGAAGGATCCGGTAACTATGCGTTTGGAGATTCGGAGATATATGACCGCCAATAGTCCCTGGGGAAAAATTTGTAAGTTATGCAATTTGCCCGTCGTTCAAATATATACTTGTTATTTGGAAATATACGGAAGCTTCTTGGGAAAGTTTTCGGTACTGGTCCACTATACAGACACTTCTAAAAAGTCAAGTTTGGTTAATGCTAATGAAATAAAATAAAATAGGATGAATATATAACAGTTTAGAAACAAATTTGGGCTATATATTTGCACAATAGGGGGGTGGGGTGCATACCATATATTAAATACGTAACCTAACCTATATACCTCCCCCTCCCCCTAAACCCCCAAAAAACAACAGTTTAAATATCGTAAACGCAATGAAAACTACTCTTTGTATTCCATTTCTGCATAGCGGTCTCTTGAGAAAACCAGTCTGGCGAGTTTCGCCTCTCATTAGTATATAACCCTTGACAGGCCACTATATGAACGAATACCAGGAAAAATCTACAACGCTTCCCATGTAATCTCTAGGTCAGACTATTGACGAAAAATTTTATTTTTGCATGATTTATTCAAAATTGTCAATTTTAGACCATGTTGTAAAAATACGACATTAGCCTCTCGAGTATATAAAAATGGGGCATTTTCACTTGGTGTGGAAGGCTTTAAAACAATTGTTTTTGGCAGTAAGGCACAGTGGAAGGTCACATTTTTCGCATTCAAAAGTGGTATATCCCGATTTGCACTCTTTGCAGCGGCTCTGCTTTTCAGTCTTTTTTGGCCAGTGATCAAGTCCATCGGCTTGAGCAGATATTGCCGGTCGGAATCGATTGCGACTTCGAATGGGGCTGGGGCTGGGACTATCTTCAACATCTGCGGATGGTCTACCACGTTTACGTTGGGTTATCACACGCGCCGAGGCATACAACCCTGCAGCAACTTCAGACCTGAAGGCTCTCAAGATCATCGGTTCGTCTGTCCTTGAAGTCAGCGCTTTGACGTCTGACCTGAAAAGAAGCCAGCTATTGCAGACTGCTGTGTCAATAAGCCACCAGAAGATTCTCATATACCATTTTCGTGTCCGAAGATTAGTTCGGCACATCTCCGCCAGCATGTCTGCTAAATCTACGCCACCCATATGAAGGTTGTACTCATAAACAATGGCTGGCCTTGAAACTTCAACCCTGGATTTATCCTTAACGTTCCAGCGTCTGCACGTATCCTGTGGCGTTATTCCTGCATACGTTGAAGCCAAGCAAACCGTGTTGTTATCTAACCATTTCACTACAATAACGCCAGAATGAATGTCAGTCCTGTAATCTGACGTTCCTCTCTCTCGTTTCTTCATTTCACCATCTGTGAGGAGCGGGCAGCTCTTCAGTCGCGCTTTGTTCAACGTACCAATACAAGGGAATCCTTTAATTTTGAGCAAACTCATTAGTTTCAAGCTCGAAAACCAGTTGTCAAAGTAAATCTTGTAGTTCATTTTCTCTGGCAAGGTACTCATCAGACGTAAAACTATGTTGCCTCCGACTCCAAGATCTGGCTCTATGTCATCTTCAACAAGAGTGCCCTTCCCTTGGTAAACTTCAAAATCATATACAAAACCTGACACACCGGCTCTTGTGAACACTTTTATTCCCCACTTCGTCGGCTTTTTCGGTAGATATTGTCTCAAGTTGCTTCGCCCCTTGAAAGGAATCATTTGCTCGTCAATTGAATGGTGTTCTTCGGGGCTGACTTCAAGAAACTTGGAACGGATATGACTCAGGACGGGTCGAATCTTGTATAGCTTGTCAAATCCTTGTTCTCCAGGTTTCTTAGCTTTATTGTTGTCGTTGAAATGAAGAAAACGTTTGATCTTGTCAAACCTTTGTCGGCCCATCTTGTCGGCAATTTGAGGGTATCTGGTGGCTGCTTCCCAGTGCATTCGATAATAGGGAACTTTTATCACTCCAAATAATAGAATAATGCTCATGAAAACTTTTAGCTCTTCGGCAGTGAGGCAGAGGTTGCATCCCTCAGTTTGAAGTGCAAAGACGTTACTTTGTTCAACTATCAGCTCAAGAAGTTCATCGTCAAAGAATTTTTGGAAGTATTTCAGTGGAGTCTCCAAGATGCCCGGAACTTGGCGAGGCTCTCCTTTCCAAGAGAGATCAACTTTTTCTATCTCTGCTTTTCTCAAGTCGAATTTTTCTTGGACTTTCGATTTCTTCTTTGATTTTCCAGTACTTGTTGTTACCGGTTGCTGTTGCTGACTGGAGGGTGGAGTTTCCCCCGAGTCATCGTCACTGGGTTCAGTGTTAGCCTCCACGTCATCCTGTTCCAAGAAGAAGTGGAGATTGTCCAGTAGAGGCAACAAGTCTGCATCAGGATCATCGATAAGATCTTCTGGAGACAGGAAGTCTGGATCATTGTCATCATCATCGTCGGACAAATCAGACAACATGTCTTCTCGAATGTCAAAAATATACTTGGCCGCCTCTTCTGCGTCAATTCGGCGATTTTGAGCTCGTTTTCTTAGTCTGTCGTAAGATTCCGCCATCTAGAAAGAAAACAAAAATTAGACATATGAAACACCCTGTCTACTCAATGATCCACCATTCCTGAGGGGTGCTTTGAGCTACTATGTAGGAGGGACTCCTCCTACATAATAGCTGATGTAAAATTATATTGTTTTCTTCACCCTTTTTATTTTCTTATTTAGTTGTTTGTTTCATAATTTTGAGCCACGATCGTCCGATGTTGTATTTTTACAACAGGAGGAAGTTTATCTTGCTACTGATCCAAATTCTTGCTTATTTCGTGAATTTCAACTACAGTAATTCTAAACGGTATATATTTTATACGCATATGACATGCAAGGAATCTCCCACCTTTTCGTTTTGTTTCCAGTTTCTAGCTTAGAAATTGCCTACCTTTTTATTCGTTTTTCTTATCCCTTGGTTTGGTGACTCACAGTTTAGGCCACATGTCACACAGCAGCTCCCCGAAGGTATCAATCGACTGCCATCTTTCAGCCCCAACGAAAGATGTTGATAAAAGCAGTATTTTTTTACAGCAAGATGGCAGCCCAAGCTCGAAAAGTACAGATTTGTTTTTTTACAACAATTGCCTGTGTAGGGATAAAACTGTACGTTTAACGCACCAGTACCAAATTTTCCGTGGAAGGAAAGGATTTTCCGTGGGGAGTAATATCCTGGATAAATTTTACAAGGGAAAAAGAGAGAGGGACATTTCTTGTTTCTACAACTGAAAGTTAGGAGCAATATTAAAAACTACAACAATCCGAAAATATTTTATGAGTGAGGTTGCCCTCTCCCTAACATTTTACGATATATATATATATATATATATATATATATATATATATATATATATATATATATATATATATATATATATATATATATATATATATAATATATATATATATATGTATATATATATATATATATAATGTATGTATATATATATATATATATATATATATATAATATATATATATATATATATATATATATATATATATAGATATATATACTATATATATAGATATATATATATATTATATATATATATATATATTATATATATATATATATATATACATATATATATATATATTAGTACATATATATATATATTATATATAATATATATATATATATATATATATATATATATATATATAATATATATATATATATATATATATATATATATATATATCTATATATATATATATATATATATATATATATATATGCATATATATATAACCTATAGGTAATATATTCGTCCCTGCACGGTTCATATATTCGTTCTAATTGAATATATAGAAGATAAAAACCTAACTTTAAATGCTGTATCCTTCCAACTATAAATTTGAGATTTGCTCGTAGAAAAAAAGCATGGAAAATATATTCAGCCTGAAAAAAAACACCCCAGTACACCTTTCCATGAGTCCAGTATAAACAAATACACAAAATTGTTCAGTACAATCCCTTTGTATGGGCCTCTCTAAAGAAGTCCAACAATAGATGCTACGGTCAAACGGCAGAGACGCTCTGAAAAACCCGTTTTTACAAGATGATTCAAGACGCCGCTGAGAGGAATACTTTGTCTAGCGTGGTTTTAAGATATTTAAAGTGTTGTTTATTTGGAGTTTAGATGGGGGAAAAAAAGGTACCTAGGATAGGTTACGTATTTAATAAATGCAATGCTTTGCCCCCCCCCCCCCGCCTTAATGTGAAAATATATAGCCCAAATTTGTTTCTAAACTTTTATATAGTCATCCTATTTTATTTTATTTCATTAACATTAACCAAACTTGACTTTTAAGATAGGCCCATATAATGCGAAAGTATCAATTGTTCCCTAAGAGAAGAGTTACCTATAGACGTTTCCAAAGGAGATAACCTTTTCCCATGGCACTTCACTCGTCTCCTCTTCTATCCCTACCACTCCACGAATAAAGCAACGCCTACTCTCTACTCCAAACACTGGCGTGTACCTGGGCTGGAAAATTATGGTTCCAATTTCATTTGATGAAATCTAAAAGTGTTTTACGAGCCAGTGCCCCTTAGGACCCTGCACCCAGGGCAGGCAGTCCCCCCCCTAGATCCACCCCTGAGTAATTATTTTATATATACTTGCCACTCCCACATCAAGAGTCCCTGAATGTTATAATTGGACATCCAAAACCGTTACAGGGGTGTTGAAGATATACGATTTTGATAAACCTGGAAAATGTAGGGTCTTATAAATTACAACGCTGCTTAACTGCAGATACATTATGAATCCCATAGAAGCTTGTAATACATTGAAAAATACATGTTTATCAAGTTTTTCGCTAACGCACTAATTTTGAAGCTGTGACTATAGCAAAGATAACAGAAAGAAAAACAGAAGAAAGAATTTATGCAAATGTACCTTTTTCCACAATAAAAATGTTTATATTATTTTTTTATACTTGTTTCATCGCTTTTATCAAAACTATAGCACATTTAAAGCTTAAAGAAAAATCTACACTATAAAAAACAATATTAAAACTTAAAAGTTCAAAATTTTGATACACAAAACATTTCTTTCTATTTTACTTGTATTTATCAGACTTTTTTTGATTAGAAGAAATAAAGTAATGTTGCAGTTCTGCCACTATTTAAACAAATCTCAAATCATACCTTTAATAATTTTTGAAGGGCTTCAAAAAAGAGCATGTGGGTATTTCCGCTTGTTCTAATGAAGCTCATTAGCAGGTCTGTTACCTTAAGGGATTTACAACCGCATTATCTTGATAAAAATGCCACAGATTGATTATCTCTTGGTTAGTGAATTGAATCCTAAAGTTAGGGACGATGTCTCAAATCTAGTGATTTTTTTCTGACGAAGTACGAAGATTCAAGCGACTAAATTATCAAGGAAGCTAATTATCGAAAGCAAAAGGGACGGTCCTGTGCAAACTTTATTTACAGCCATTGAAAACCCAAAACTATTCTGTTTGTTCGATCTCAGAATTCATAGTTGATAAATTAGAGACTGGGGTAAAAAAAACTTACGCACCAATTCCCTCAGAAAGATTAATTGAAAATGACGGTTTTTTTGGGATTTTAGTTTAATATCTTCATGAAAATTGAAATTTCAGTTACATCTTTGACATGTAGTAGTTAACATATTGTAATTGGGCTAATCCCATTTTAAAGTTTTCCCCTTTGCCTAGTTAAAAAAGCACCCTTTCCTCAATCCGTCAACATGTATTATCATTTTTATATTCAACTGAAACGAAAATCTACCAATAATGGGTTTAATTTGTTAAGACAGTTAAAAATTAAAAAATATATTTCAACACAAAAATAATAATAAAAGTCCACACATTTCGGCTTCACATCTGGAGGCCATTACGAACGTAAAAAAAAATGCCCAAAAAATAGCTTTACAGAGCATGAAAAAACAAAGAAGAAACTCAAACGCTAGACTAAAAAACAAAAAGAATGCCGAAAAGATATTCACATTTAAACTAAATCCAATCACGCAACAATACATGAGGCACATGCAAGGAAGTTATCGGAGTGCAACTATCCTTCCACGACCTCTTTTCTCTTGATTCATCCGATCAAAATTTTGAAATAGTTATTTTGTTCAAAATAGTCCAAAGATCACATAACATTGCCTCCGGGATTGACTCAACCCCGGCATATAATGTTTTTATTGAAAGGGTGGTCGTATAAACTTTGGAAGAAGCTCATTTGTTCGGAATTGAAAGTTCTAGTCCTTTTAGGAGTCAAAAGTCAATAGATGGCAACTAGCTCCCCCACACCCTTTTCCCACAAATGCATCCCATCAAAATTTGAAGATACCCACTGTTCAAAATAGTCCTAAATGTTGCAACTCCTTTGGTACATACAACTTTAAAATCAACAAATTTAATGTAGCTTACTAATTACCATATACTGCAAAACGAAATTCAACGCCTCCTAGCGCAGTTGCTTATGCATAAAGGTGAAATCAATGCCGGAGAAATTTTATGGAGACTTGAATAATTTTTTGTTTTTTTTTACAACAAATATAAAATCCTTGAAAATAAAATTTATTGCTGATGTCACAAATCGATGCAATCTTATGTTTTTTGAAAATGTTTTTTCTACGTCAATATGTTCGTGGTTTTGCCAACATATAACGTTTAACAAATTTTTAATATAAAAATTTAAAATTAAAATTAGAAGTTAATATCGAACATCGGGGTATTTTTTGAGGGATTTTAAACAAAACAAGAGACACTACTTGCTTTCAGTTTTGTACAAACAGCGATACCTCAGTAATGGCTAAGGTGAATACGTTGAAATTGTCAGGACATGTTCAATGGGAAGTTGAACTAAATCAAAATACACTATTTTCAAATTATTTAATTTTCTTTTGAGGACGGGGGGGGGTCTTCAGAATCTTTTCCCTTTTACCCTGATAGATAAAACATCTTTTCGTTGTATTTTATTGAAAAAGGGCTTATTTTCTGTAATTTAGAGTTTTCTGCTAATTACAATATTTTGATATACTGAGTCATTAAAACAAAGAATGGTTTTTTTTTGGTTAATAAATTGCATTTAATTTTTTTGCATCATTTCTATTTGTTGGTCTTTCTGTTTCATTTTTGGTTCACCATGTACAACCATGTAATTAAAATTTTGTTTCATGCAACTTTCAAGTAGAAGTTAGTCCTTCGCGCCTCTCTGGGGCCATTTTATTAGTTCTATTTTTCCAAGAAATTTCACGTTTTTCGAAAATTTCCTAAAATTCCTGGTAAACAGTTATTTTATTCCTGATTAGTTTCAAATCCTGTTAAAAAAAACTAATATGAATTTACTATGATTTATTTTCGAAAAGCTAAATGTGCACTCAGGCGATTAGGACGTTTTTTATCAGAAAGAAAGCATGTTTTTACAATCTAAAAAATAATCTAGAACCTTGATTTGTTAATGTAAAAATGTTTCACAACATTTGAATTTGTCAAATCATACTTATTTGGCTTTTTAGCTGCCTTGATCATGAAGGAGGGGCACAATTTGCTATGGGGCAGGGGGGACTGCCCCCTCCAGACCCAAGCTTGACTCCCTCTTAGACCTCAGTTTGTCCCCCCCCCCAGCTGTAACTTAGTTTCTGCAAAATATCTTGTCAAAACTAAAATAAGCCTGCATAATTCAAGGATCCAGATAAACAGGTCAGTTTTTTTTTAGTAGCCTATATATTTGTCTGATTTTGGCTTTTTGAATGACGATTTTTTCCAAGTCTTGATTGGAAAATTTTCCGTTTACCATTAAAATTTTTAGATAAACTTTGATATTGCGGGAACTTTTATACAGTTTATAAAAAATAAAAAAACAACGTGATAAGTTAATTGAATGTTATTTGAGTATCGCTACCAAAATTAAATTTGTGACAAACTTTCCTACTTGTATTCTTATACTGTCTTTGACAATCCTTGTTTCATCACTCGATCTTTTGGTTAAGATAAAGTGTAGCATCTGTTATTGTCAGCTTAATATCTGATACGGTCCTTACACAGGGTTGCAACCGTCCGGGATTAATTCCGGGGTTTGTTTTTGCAGTCCGGGATTTTTTTGTGTCCGGGATATTTTGTAGAAAAACCGTTTTTTTTGCTAAAACCAGGATTTTGGATTAAAGAGAGATTTTCAACGATTTTGGCTGATAGTGTACTATTTTTATCTGTACGATATCACGAATATTCTCTGTTTTTGTTTGTTCCCTCTGGATTTGCGCTAGTACACTGAGGCAACGAGTTTTTCGTTAGGGATTTGACATTTGAAAATTCGACTCCATTGTAACGACGGGCGGCGAATTCAAAACAAAAACAGCGGGGATTTTCTTTTCTTGTTATTGTAGTTCATTTTGCCCCGTGTAATGCCTCGGGCAAAGTTGATCTCAGAAAAGGTAATTAAAAAGCGTACGGCATTATACTTATTCTGTTCAAAAGGATACTTATTTCAAACGGATGCTTTTGCAAGACGAATGATAGTTCCGCTGTCCGCTTCTTGATTGGTGAGACTTTTGCTAAACAGAAAAGCTGGTATGGTAAAAGGGAAAGGGACGTGTGAAGACGTGACAAAAGGCAACCTTTACCGCTTGCCAAGCCATGTTGAATATTAACGCGTCCAAACTATCCATTTTCTGGAAAAATAGGACGGAAATCTTGGAATGTAGACAGGTCTCCCATCTCATTTTTACATTTTCTGGCAGGAAGAATCATAGGGTCAGAAAATGGTAAAAAGGAGACGGAAGTGGTAGTGTGGACAGCTTTTTTGGAAAAAATGCCAGAAGAAGGAGACGATTAGACACGATATGTGATAAATAAAAATAGTTGTCTAAGATGGTTTTGAATAGAAAAAAGGTAAATTGTCTAACTGAGGCTCTAAATTTGTTTTCTATAGGTTTTGGCTCAGGAAAACAGATTTGATGAGGATAGTGCCGATAAATTTGTACAAATATCTTCTGAAAAACCACCAAGTTTTTGAAAAAAACACCTAGTCTGAACGACAATTCCTTTTTCCAGATTTCCGTCCTATTTTCCAGAAACTAAAAAGTCTGGACGCGCTGTATAGCTGCGAAGCGTGACGTCAATTCCTGGGCGGGAAATTCAAATAACGATGAAACGTGGATACATCGACATGTTTTTTCGGAACTTTGGTGACTTGCTTTGGCCTAAAATATTTGTCGTAGATCCTACTAATCAACCAGAACGTTTTCACAGAAATAATACTTGGAATATTGACAATCAGTTGTTAGTTACAACTAGAAACCACGTTTCACCGTACTTTGAATTACGCGTTTTGATTTTTACATCATCACTGTGCAGCCCTATGTTGTATAGTGTAAAAACCGTGTTCCGGGATTTTTTGGGATTTTTTTAGATGTAAAATCGGGATTTTATTTTTAAGCTGGTGGCAACCCTGTCCCTACATGGGGCCCAGAATATTAAACTGATTTTTGGAAACCGGAGGGATGTCGGGGCTTGCTCCGCTCCCTTCACGCGTTGGCCCGGTATTGCAGTACTTCTGGGATCGGCGCACCCCTTTCGAGGGGAAATCAAAGTCCATGAACCCCAATCACTGAAATATAATGCGTTCTGCGTTCTTGGTTCTGTAGTGAGTTGTTAGTAGTAGTAGTAATGACTAAAGCCCCCTTTGGTTGTTAGCGAGAAGAACGGCCACTGGGTTCGCAGAAATAAAAGTTTTGAGTTTTCAGTCATATTGATAAAAGAGTGACTCTTTTTCTTTTCTTTTCTCAAAAAGGTAAACTTGCATTCAAAGAATTAAAATGTTTGCATATGAAAATGAAATAGGGCATTGCTATTTTCAAAAATAATTTAGAGACTTGATTCATTGATGTGAAAAAGTTTTGTAAAGCTGCATCTGGCTAATAAATTGTAGCTTCTGAGTGACATTCAAAGCAACGGGATTTATGTCGAAAGATATTAGTAAAATGTTTTGATATTATCAAAATAGAGTAACCTAACTTAAAAGCTGCCTTGATCATGATAGAGGCGCTCCGAGGGTGAGAAAACTTTAGCGTAAAGAGCGAAGTATTGACTAGGGGGCGAGCCCCCTCATATACGTAATCATTTCTGTTCGTTTTAATGTTGCTCCTTACTTTCAGTTGAAAAAACTTTTTTTTTCATTTAATTTCTGATCGTTTTTTCAATAATGCTGGGCAGCGTTGCCACCGTCCGGGATTAATCCCGGTTTTCCGGGATTTTTTTTGCGGTCCGGGATTTTTTTGTGTCCGGGACTTTCGGGATTTCTTTAATAAAAACCGGGATTTTTTGCTAAAAACCGGGATTTTTGCTAAAAACCGGGATTTTTTATTAAAAAGAGATTTTCAACGATTTTGGCTGATAGTCTACTTTTTTTTCTGTACAGTATCACGAATATTCTCTGTTTTTGCTAGTTCCCTCTGGATTTGCGCTATTACACTGTAGAAACAATTTTTTCGTTCCGGATTTAACTTTTGAAAATTGGAGTCGAGCGGCGAATTCGAATTTTAAACGTGCTTTAACCTTGCAGGAAGTATTGAAAGTAGTCTCAACTGACGCCACCGTCAAGAGGAGACTTAAATCTCTCAGGTCAGTGCCCCGTGCAATGCCTCGGGCAAAGTTAAACTCAGAAAAGGTAAGTAAAAAGCGTACGGCATTCTACTTATTCTGTATATATATAAGTGGAATAAGTTTAAATAGTTTAAACAGGGATCTGAATCTCAAAGTAGAGTTTTTCCCCTCGCTGATGGTGCTATTCCCAAGAAGCTTAACTTTATTTTGTTAACTACTGAACTATTGTATTATACCACCTATAAAATTGATCTTTGTTAGGTTACCATGCATAGGCCTAACTTATTAGGTTTCTCCTAATTTTCTTGAACAAGTAGGCTAGCCTAGGCTATTTGATTAGGCTGATTATTTTAGCCATATGGATTGCTGAATGTTTTGAATGCATTGATAGTTAATAGTAGAGTCTAATGGCAAATACACAATTTAGTTTAAGCATAGCTTAGGCAAATTCAAGAAAATACTGCCCAATCTTAAACACATGATCCTATAGGCCTTGTAGGATACAAAGCCACTCAAACATAAATAGATTCAATCCCAGACATGTGCTGTAAAGAAAAATAGGCTACTAGGGTTTGCTAACTTTTCTTTAAGCTTAATTTTCAGTATAAAAAAGTTTCTGAGATCACATTGAGCTAATCCCAACAAGGTAATCTAAATCTATACATATGCAAGACTAAGAGCTTGCTTGGAAATGTAGGCTCTATTTGAATCAAATTATGCTCGTTTGTTTGTCCAAAGTTAGTGATTATCCAAACACCAGGGGTGCTTGGATAATATACCCAGTTCTTCATCAGCAGCTGATGTGTATTACCAAATAAAGCTAGTTTAAAGAAAAATCAAACTGTTTTGTTAAGCCTAAAGGTGTATCTGGCTTTGTGGGGGAATAGACAAGGAAATAGAAAATCTAATGGTATATTTCCTTTTTTTCTTTATCTGATTTCTCCCCTTTAATAAATATTAGAGCTAAAAATATGTTTTGCTATTACTAGGCCTAGACTAGTCTATCTTTACAAAGCCTATCTTTAGTCTACTTAAAATTTCCTTTTCCTGACCTAGCCCCATTTTCCATTTCCTGACTTGAAGTAAAATCAAGTAATTGGAAGCATTTCATCAAGCCACAATGTCCATTGGGCTTGTATACATAATGGGCTGGGGCTTGATGGCAGAATTTGCTTCAACCAACTCATTTTTTTTTTTTTTTTTTTTTTTTTTTTTTTTTTTTTTTTTTAAATTACCGACTGGCAGGATCAATACAAGATACTAGGGTATATAGGAGTGCTGTTATTGATGTGAAAAGTAAAGACCACCATCTAGTAGTGTCTAGGGTTAATCTAAAGCTGAAGTCTCGGAAGGGTAACTACCTCCCAGGAAGTTATGATGTTGGTAGACTCCAGGATGAGAATTTGAAACAAGCTTTCCAGGAACAGTTGAATACCAAACTTGAGAGTTTAAAAGTTGACAATGTGGAAGATGGTTGGAATAATTTTAGAAAAGCATTCTGGTAACATGAATTTGTGTGGGCTTTTCTACCTCCCACCACCCATTTCCAGACATATTGTAAGATGACCTCTTTTTTTAATTTCAAGGATAAGTTTTTTAGGTAGAGAGGAGGTAACAAGAAAAATCTTTAGTCAGAACTTTTGAGAATCTTTTAAATTTCTTTCTATAAAATGTCCATATAAATAGACTAGCATTAGATTTTATGATTTAGGGGGTCTGCAGTATATTATACTTCTAATCATGAATTATGATGCATATGCAGTGCTCTTTCTTTCTGGAGAAGTTTCTGTTCTCCAATACAGAAAATCCCTATTAGGTTGCGATTCTGCGAACTCGAAATCACGATAGCTCAAACGTCAAAATCGCTGGATGCAAAATTTGACTTTACACAAAAGCAGCAAAAATCGAGGTTTCAGGGAAATGCAAGGATCCCTACAGATCCAAAAGTAGTAGAAAAGCCGAAAGTACTGCGATATGTCCTTTAATTTGAGTCAGAAAAGTTTAAATTGGCCACACAAAGTTTCTGGAAAGTGATTTTGTGCTTGATAGGCTTAGAGAAGTAAAAATTAAGTAGAGGAGAATGTTAGCCCATCAACTTTTTTTGTGGCAGCAGATAGATAGGAATTTCTTGGCCACTCGAGTACCTAGTCTTTAGCATTCTGACTATGTTTCTCTAGCCTGACTATATTTGTGATCATGCATTGAAGGAATAAGACTTTGCAGCCAAAAATCTTATAAGGCTTTATTTCTACATTTAACCTTGGCCTAGGTGGGTCTGAATGAAACAGAAATTCCAGTATCTAGAAAGTATTTGTTAGAAAGAAAAAAGATCATATAATATTCCTCTGACTTATACAGTATGACCGGTGGAAGATTTTGGACAAGAGACAGCTAGTGAATCAGCTAAGCATTGACAATAATTGGTAGATCTGTAAATACTTAAGTCCATGGGCGTAGGCAGGGGGGGGGGGGTTAGAATAGTCAGAATGCTAAAGACTAGGTACTCGAGTGGCCAAGAAATTTATAAATATTTAAAAATAATTAATATATATAAAATATATATTAAAATATAATATATATTAGTATAAATATTTAAAAATATTAAGAAAAAATATTTATTTTCAATTTAAAGGACATAGGAACGCAAAAATAATGATAATACCTTCATTCATGGTTAAAAATCTCAATTCATATCCACCAAGCCTTTTTTTTAACACGTTTAGGGATTTTCAAGATTTTGAGGCCAGACGTCATAATTCCTACACAGTGCTATCCGAGACCACGGCCGCAAAAAATTTGAAAATCGTTGATGTGACTTCTTACCCTGGTTGATTTAAAATGAAGGAAGAAAACAGAAAATGCAGTCTCTCTGCCTGCATTCCCTTATAGCTTTTCGTTAGCTTCTTCTGTAGCCTTTCATCGGCAACTGAGGAAAAATCAGCCAAAGATTATTTCGTCGCAACACCAGAGGGACGCTGCAAGCCCACGGACCAAATAGTAAATTCGTAAATAACAAACTTTTGAAAAAACGCTACGAATTTCGGGTTTTGATGGGAAATAGTGTTTTCTAGGGTCCCATAGAGCATTATATGTATCTTTTTTACGTTTCTATGTCCTTTAACGAAAACCGAAACGACGGGCATGCTTTGAAGACGAATTTTCAGAGATTTCGTTCTGGTTTTGCCCCCCCCCCCCTTCCAAAATTCTGCCTACGCCCATGCTTAAGTCTGCTCTTTTACAGATGAAGGACATTCGTCTCTTGTTTGCGAAAAAGCGGAAGAGTCCTGAGACTACCCATGGAGAGTCAGGATTAGCTGCCACCACAGGTTCGTCAGATCTTGAAAAGGAAATATTACTTACGAAACATCCACGTCAAGAGCCCGACGCTGGCTGTTCTGCCGACGCGGATTCGTCACATTTTGAAAACGAAGTGTTTACTACCGTACGCCCACATCGACAGTCCGACTTCGATAATGAATACTCCTCCTCTGAAGATTCAGAGGACGAACATTCTTCTGAAGATCTAACCGAAGACCTTAGCAATAGTGACGAGGGGTCAGAATTTGATCCAAATCCTGTGTCGTCGTCGGAGTCTGATAATGCTGAAAATGGGCGGCATTCTTTGAATGAGAAGAACAGAAATCTTAGAAAGGATTCAGTGAAAACCAAAAATGCGTCATCTTCCAAAGAGATTGGGAAGAGAAGAGAAAAACGTGCAGTCCAGAAAAGCAAAGGCAAGAAAAATTATGTAGATAAGTTCACCAGCAAGTGGCTCCATTTGCCAGAATTTAAGGGCTGGCTTAAGGCGGATGAAAAAGAGCCATCAAAGGCTTACTGTAGCTATTGCTCAAAACCACTCAAAGGGAATAAGTCTGCTATGAGACGGCATGCGTCCAGACCATTTCATGTTAACGCTGTCAAAGCTAAAATGAATCAAGTATCGGCTTTATCATGTGCTTCCAAAGAGCTCCAGGAGCGAGCCAAACTAAGAGACAGTATTTTAGGCCTTGAACTGGGCTTGTGTGCGTTTATTGTGAAAGAGAACCTTCCGGTTTCTAAAATGGATCAGTTGCCTGACGTTTTAAAAAACTACATAAAAGACTCGCCGACTGTTAGTGGTCTTGCTTGCGCCCGGACTAAATCTTCAGAAATGATCAAACACGTGATTGCGAAAGAAGGGGAAGAGGAACTTGCTACTGATCTGAAAGGATGCAAATTTTCGATAATCGTTGATGAATCTACCGATGTTTCGTGTACGAAGTTTTTAGTGATTCTAGTGCGTTATGCCAAGAAGGTCGAAAACGATCTTAAAGTTGTCGAAGAATTTTTAGCAATGCCAAAAGTAAAAGATGCATCTGCGGCTGGGCTAAAAGCATTAATCGTTAATGAGTTTGTCACTAGGGGCATCCCTGTAGCAAATATTATTGGTTTTGCTTCTGACAATGCTAGTGTTATGTTAGGCAAAAACAATGGATTGGCTACCCTCTTGAAACAAGAGCTACCATGGCTAGTGGTACATGGCTGCATCTGTCATTCTTTTGCCCTGTGCTCTGCTGCTGCTTGTGAGGCACTGGATTCGTCAGTAATCCAATTTAGTCATGACATATACAACTTTGTCGCCTTTTCACCAAAACGCAAAGAAGAGTTTAAGGAATGCCAGGCCTTTTTGAATATTGCCGAACATGCCGTACTTTATCCAAGTAAAACAAGATGGTTGGCCATGGAGCAGGTGGTGCAGAGATTATTGGAACAGTGGCCTGCATTAACCTTGTACTTTCAGTCGATGATGCTGACAGAAATACCAGCAGCCAACGCAATATTGAAGGGGCTACAAAGCCATGAGTTGCAGCTCTATTATATGTTTCTCGGGTACATTTTGCCTGTGGTGAATAGGCTGAATTTACAGTACCAGAGTGAAGATGTTAGGATTCACCTGATTTTGAAATCTGTGAGAGATACTCTGGGAGAAATTCTGAGAAACTTCATGAAAGAAAATTCTCTGCGAAATAAAGATCCCTTTGAAGTTGACGTCTTCAACCCTCATAACCTGAGACCTTTTAATGAGATTTACTTCGGTGCCAAATTTGATGTTCTAGTCAAGTCGGAAAACTTGCGTTTATCCTCTCATCAGGTGAATGACATTCAAGTCAAGTGTGTCAAGTTCTACCAGATTCTTGTGAAGCAGATTCAAAAAAGGATTAACCATAGGGATCCTCTTTTGAAACAGTTAGAATGTATTGACCCTTCAATCGCTCTTTCGGGCCAGATCTCCTCTATAGCACCGCTGTACAGTAGGTTTTGTGCAACATACTCTGTTGACGTCGAGGAGCTTAACTCAGAGTGGAGAAGACTGCCATTGTGGATGAGATCTTTGAAGTGAAAGGTAAAGAAGGTCCTGTAGCGTTTTGGTCCTTTGTGGACAGTTGTAAAGATGCAGGTAAAAATAAGATGTTCAAAGTCTTACCTTCATTTATGTTTACCATGATGAGCCTGCCACACAGTAGTGCCGGCGCTGAAAGGCAGTTTTCCCTTCTCAAGCTTATTAAGAGCCCGCTCCGGAACAGATTAGACAGCGAGATGCTGAGTGCCCTCATGCACGTCCACCGGTTCATACCTGATGCAAAGAAATGGACAGTTCCGGTGTCTCTTCTGGCGAAGGCCAGAAAGTGGAAAAATTCCGCAAAAAATTAGTCCATTTCTGTGCATCAGGTATGAACCGCTGGATGTGCATTTTTTTTTTTTTTTTTTTTTTTTTTTAATCCCACCTCCTCTCCTCTCAGTGACGTAAAATTTTTTATCAAAAATATTTTAAAATCTACTACTTTAAGCGTCACCTAACTTCTTTATTATAAATTACCAGCCAAAGGTGGTCTTCCAAAAGGCTTACTCCTACAACTTTAAAATTTTTTAACACAAAAAAAAAACTATTTGCTCTCCCGTAGACTGGGCGTCCTCCGTCCACAGGAAACCCATTCTTGCGGTGGCACTTTTTTCCTTCTTTTTTTTCTTTTTTTTTCAGCCCTTTTTACGACCTTTACGGTCGTAAACCCTTACGACCTACCGTATTGATTGGCTTATTCAATGTAGGCCTATTTTATTGTTTTTCTATTGATTTAGTGTTTGATTTAAATGGTATGTATTCCCCCTCTATGACAGGCCTAGGAGCCTTTGGGGGATTAGCACAATGTATTTTCTTGTATGATTAATTGATTATGAATAAATCTTAGCTATCTATCTATTTATCTTATCTTATCTGATTTGTAGACTTCCTGATTTGTGAAAGAATTTTGAGAGCCTGCTCAATTAGTCCTTTATTTCCGACTGGCAACTGATGGATTTTTTTGCTTCTGTGAGCACATTCCATTTTTTGGAAGGTTGATTTTGTGTTTTTAGTAAAGCCCTAGTTTTTCAAAATCCTAATATATATTAAAAATACCAGTTTATTCGTAGTCAGTTTGTTTGAGCTAGTTTTGCAGTTTTATCTTGCACAAATTGTGAAGCAATAATTTCTGTCGCTTTAAGTTTCAACTTAGCCCTTTATTTCCGTAAGAAAAAATTGGTTGACTTTTAGATTAATTTTTTTAAAGAAGGGTATTCTCTTCCTTACGACCCTACGGTCGTTACGACCTACGGTCGTAACGACCTTACGACCCTACGGTCGTTAGCCGACCCTACGGTCGTTACGACCCTACGGTCGACCCTACGACCCTACGGTCGTTAGCCCTTTTTACGGAACTTTGGCGAATTGTTTTGGCCTAAAAAAATTGTCGTAGATCCTACTAATCCACCAGAACTTTTTCACGTCGAAATAATACTAGGAATATTGACAATCAGTTGTTAGTTACAACTAGAAACCACGTTTCACGGTACTTCGAATTTCGCGCCTTGCTTTTTACGTCATCACCTTGCAGCCCTATGTTGTATAACCTAAAAACCGTGTTCCGGGATTTTTTTGAAATTTCGGGATTTTTTTTGAAGAAAAATCGGGATTTTATTTTGAGCTGGTGGCAACACTGATGCTGGGAAATCCGATGCCCCCTTCATAGGAATGTCCCTTTCCCCAAGGAAAAATGCTCCATGGAAAGATTCTCCCCCGTAACCCCTGCTCCGACCCCCTCCCCCCCACCAAAAAAATTCCTCCTGAAAACGCCTGTATACTTCCCAATAAACAAAACTATGTGTAAACAATGGGCAAAGTTTATAAATTGCAGCCCTTCCCCCATGAACTTTGGGGGATTAAGTCATCCTCAAAGACATATTAATTAGATTTTTGACTGCTGAACAAAATGGCTATGTCAAAATTTTGATTGGTCACTTTGGGGAAAAAATGAGCGTGGGAGGGGGCCAAGTTGCTCTCCAATTTTTTTGGTCACTTAAAAAGGGCATTAGAACTTTCAATTACCGTTCGAGTGAGCCCTCTCACGATATTCTAGGACTAGTGGATCAATATGATCACCCCTAGGAAAAAAAAAACAACAAATAAACCTGCATCCGTGATCGTTTTTCTGGCAAAAAAATACAAAATTCCACATATTTGCAGATAGGAGCTTGATACTTTTATAGTAGGGTTCTTGGATACACTGAATCTGGTAGTGTGATTTTCATTAAAGTTCTATGACTTTTAGGGGTTATTCCCCCCCCTCCTTTTTTCGAAAATATGGCAAATTTAATCAGGCGCGTAAGTTTGGTTGAGTAAAACTAAACTTCATGAAACTTATATATTTGAAATTAGCATAAAAATCTCATTCTTTTGATGTATCTATTGGTATCAATATTCCGTTTTTTAGAGTTTTGGTTACTATTGAGCCGGGTCACTCCTTACTTACAGTTCGTTACCACGAACTGTTTGATTCCATCTTGTTACTAACAATATAGCCAGAACACTATATTGAAGAATAGATGGCCTTCAAGTATAATTCCAGTTTTATAGTAGAATTTGAGTATAAACTTACTAAGGAACCCTAAGCTTTGAACCGTAGAAAAGCAATAGAAAATGAAACAAAAGTCCTATAAGATGGACTCGAGCTAGAAATACTTAGTAGAAACAAAGTAGTACGAGGGATGTTGCATTCCAAGATGGTAGTATCTTTTGATTTTTCAAGTGCAGAAGATCAATGTCTTATGGAGTAACATTCTGTATGGACTTGTGCTAGTTTTGTTCAGATTTCTTGAACAATGCTTTGCCCTTTACTTTTTAGCCTAAATGAATTACGGGGAAGTTGTGCGTTATACAGGCATCGCTGTACACTATATCAAAGAAACCAGTCATGAAACCCGTCAAACTACTATTTCATTAGCAGACAACGGGTGATTTGCTAAATAAATTGATGGCAAAGCGTGGTTTCTCAATATTTAAACGATTTTTTGGGGGGTTTAGGAGGAAAAAAGGTACCTAGGTTAGGTCACGTATTTAATATATGCTATGCTTTACCCCCAACCCTTCCTAATGTGCAAATATGTAGCCCAAATTTGTTTCTTAACTATTATATATTCGTCCTATTTTATTTCATTTCATTTATTCTATTTGATTTTATAGGAACCTCCTAAACTGGAATGGAAGTACTGTTACTAGACAAAGGAGGAATGAGGCTCCTAAGAGAATGGGGACTCAAGAGCACCTAGGACTTGGCTCGTTATTGCGCAAAGCAAAGAATGCCTTCGAGCATTCTTTACCCGCTTAAAATTAGCTTCCCCAGATGTAATCTGCAAAAGATCAAACAGTTCGTGGTAACGAACTGTAAGTAAGAGCGACCCGGCTCAATGGTAACCGAAACTCTAGAAAACGGCATTTTGATACAAATACATACATCAAAAGAATCACATTTTAATGATGATTTCAAATATATAAGTTTCATTAAGTTTAATCCTACCCATCAAAAGTTAGGCGCCTGAGAAAATTTGGCTTATTTTTGAAAAAAGGGGGAAAGACCCCCTAAAAATTATAAAACCTTAATGAAAACTCCACCATCATATTCCGCGTATCAGAGAACCCTACTGTAGAGGTTTCAAGCTCCCATCTACAAAAATATGGAATTTTGCATTTTTTGCCAGAAGAAAGATCACGGGTGCGTGTTTATTTGTTTGTTTTTTTTCCCAGGGGTGATCGTATCGAACCAGTTGTCCTAGAATATCGTGGGAGGGCTCATTGAAATGGGAATTGAAAGTTCTAGTGCCCTTTTTAAGTGACCAAAAAAAATGGAGGGCAACTAGGCCCCCTCCCACGCTCATTTTTTTCCCAAAGTCACCTGATCAAAATTTTGAGATAGCCATTTTGTTCAGCATGTTCGAAAATATTATAAGTATGTCTTTTAGGATGACTTAATCTCCCTAAGTTCCCGGGGGGAGGGCTGAAAGTTATGAACTTTACCCAATGTTAACATATAGTATTGGTTATTTGGAAGTATACAGACGTTTTCAGGGGAGATTTTTCCTGGTAGTGGGGGGGGGGGGGTGGGTCAGGGGTTATGTGGGAGGATCTTTCCATGCAGGAAGTTTTCATGGGGGAAGGCAAATTGCTATGAAGGGGACGCCGGACTTCCCAGCATTATTTAAAAAAAGATCATAAATTTAATATAAAAAAACAAGCATTTCAACTGCAACAGCAGCAACATCGAAACTTCAAACGAACAGAAAATATTACATATATAATTGGGTTCACCCCGTAGTCAATGCCTCGCTCTTTAAGCCAAAGATTTTTTAGTACTTTCATAAGAGCTATTTATTTAATTAACGGCCTTTGTGATTAAGCGGTCATACTAAAGAATTGGAACAAAATTTGAACTTTCACTTAAAGAGCAAGGTATTGACCAGGGGGCGAACCCCCTAATAAACGTATTAAAAATATATGAATATAGAAGTTCATTACGTAAGTTAATTCGTAAGTTACGTATATTTATTACTAATAAAAACGTTCGTAAATAAAATTAAACAAGTTTCGAGAAAGCCTTTTAACTAAATAAAAGTAAATTAATATGAAAATTTTGTTTTAATTATTCATGTACGGTGAGCCAAGATCAAAACCTGCATTTATTCAAAAACGTTCAAAAATTAAATAAAAAAAAACAAGTTTTTAAACTGAAAGTAAGGAGCGACATTAAAACTTAAAACGAACAGAAATTATTCTGTATATGAAAGAGACTGTCCCCTCCTCAACGCCTCGCTCTTTACGCTAAAGTTTGACTCTGTCTCACAACTTTATTTTTTAAATAATAAAAAACTTTAGCGTAAAGAGCGAGGCATTGAGGAGGGGACAGTCTCTTTCATATACAGACTAATTTCTGTTCGTTTTAACTTTTAATGTCGCTCCTTACTTTCAGTTTAAAAAACTTGTTTTTTATTTAATAACAACAAATGCTTAGCCGTAACTTGTCAACTGAAAAGCTATATGCAACTAGGTGAATAACAACAATAATCATGTCTACTTCACTATAAACATAGCTTATTTAGAAACCCCTGGAAGGTGTGCCACATTCACAATTACTGTCCCTTTTTGCCATATGCTCATAATTTCACAATTTGTTTTTCATTTTTGAAAAGATTGAATTTTTGTTCATGTATGACTTCAATTATCCTGTATTTTCCAGAGTTACTTGTCTGACCACTAATCTTGACCGTTTCCTCAAGTAGAAGTCCTACTGACCTCTCATGTCATTTACGTCTTGTCAAACGCTAAGGGTAAGTAGTCGGCTTGTCTGATAAGTAATCTTGGAATATTAAAACATACTACAAGAGTATAGACTAGTCTGCATTTCGGCATTCAAAATTTGTTAAGACTCAAATAGCGACAAAGACCACACTGCCTTTCCATCATAAACAAATAAGTAGAGCAACAGGGAAATTTTTATACAAGACAGTGGAACGCAACTTTAAATGAATATGTCGACCCTATATCCAAGGGCCGTCCTCAGCAAAACAGACGAAGAGAATAAAAACACTATAAAAGAAACTTACATTAAAATTCAATCATTAAAACTGTTTAAAAAATGTTTAAAACAGCCCTAATATCATTACTTCAAGGAAGTTCAACCAGGACTGGTACTCCAAACGAAATGGACAGAGAACAATTCATTCAGATGGAATTAAAATACTTACAGACAAGCTTTTAAAGCTAATCTCGCCTTCTTGGCAGCCAGCCTAGAAGGTCTATTCGTAATAGGTTGAGTGGAGTTATTTACAGGTTTTTAATGTAATTAGTCAAATCATTTTTAAATAAATTTGTGTATAGGGCATTAAGCGAATAATCCCCCAAATCTCTATTTAAAGAATATTACTATTTATTTTGGTTTAATTTCAATTGCCTCTCGAACAACCTGTTTTATGCCTAAATCATTGCTAATAAGGCAAGTTTCTCTTCAAAAAGCATTTTGAAACTAGGGTTATCATATATGTGACTGCTTAAAGCAAATCAAAGGAAATATTTGTACTATTAGAATTTAAAGCTTTAGTTATGTCATCTTTGTGTTGTTGCAGGCGTTTTTCTAATTTTGATGGGTTCTACCAACATAAAAATGGCCACAGTCAAATGGTATTGGATAAACCCCTCTCTGGCGAGTAACTGGGGTTATATCTTTACCAGAATTTTAGAAATTCATGATTTTAAAATTATTTGTAAATACGACATAAAAATTATTTTGTGTGCAAACTTTTTTTAAACTTGTAGTGACTTTTGGAATATATGGAAGGTAAATTATATTTGAGGCTTGACGGGAACTTCACATTGCAAAAAGACCCTTAATTTTATGGGAGTGTCTTGCCAATCTTCGGCTAATTGTATTGTTAATAAAGACGATAGGATAACCGTTTCCAAAAGTTTGTCTCTAATAAAATTTAGTTCATCTGTGATGTAAGATTCAGAGCAAATGTTTAGGGCACGGTCAACAAGAGATGTATCAACACCTCTTTTAACTTATGGGGGGTGATTGGATATAAAATGTAGATATCTGTTATTTTGTGTGGGTTTTCTGTAAATTGCAAAATCCAGTTTATCAATGTCAAGAATAATTAAAACATCTAGAAACGGTAATTTATTTGCATTTTCAATTTCTAAGGTAAATTGTAAATTTCGGTCATATGTATTAAGGTGATCTAGAAAGCCCCTAAGTTCATTTTCCCATAATTCCAGAGCGATATTACATCATTCATATAACGCCTCCAATATACATGTTTTAAAAAATATGAATTTAAGGCCCAATTTTCAAGGTGTTCTACATAAATGTTCACTAATAACCCGGATAGTGGCGCGACCCATAGGGAAACCATTTTTTTTCTCTTCGTCTGTTTTGCTGAGGACGGCCCTTGGATATAGGGTCGAAATATCATTTAAAGTTGCGTTCCACTGTCTTGTATAAAAGTTTCCCTGTTGTTCTACTTATTTGTTTATGATGGAAAGGCAGTGTGGTCTTCGTCGCTATTTGCGTCTAGCTTACGGGAGCAGTTGACTTATGATATGTTTTATTTTATTAGTTTAGGCAAAAAACATGCTAATATTATCAATCAACAAAAGTTTTTAGAATCTTGTAGAAATGAAAATCTTATTCCTAAGTCTTTAAGATATAAATTGCATTTAAATACCCGGAAAGAAGCGCAATTAGCGCACACATTACATTTAAAAACTCTAGTCCACATTATTAAGGACAAAAACAAAAACGGCATATTATTTCCTCAGAAAGAAATCTCTTGAAAATTTTTGTGCGAAAATCTGTCCACGGTTGATTATTCTCAGGTTGTACGATTGGAAAAGAATTTATTTAGTCACGATTTTCGTTTGTCTAGAGAACGTCTTTATAAGAAATTGGAATGTCTGAGGGATGAATCTTCGATGAATCATCGTGTTTATACCCCGAGGTTTAGTCTGGTCTCTGTAGGTAGCAATTGCTTAGTAATATGATACTTTTTAGACTGAGAGATGCCGTAGACAAAGTTTTAAGAGAAGAGCAGTGCGGTTTTAGAAAAGGTAGAGGATGTGTTGACCAAATTTTCACTCTTAGGTTAATAATTGAGAAGTGCCTAAGTTTTCAAACACCTTTGGTCCTTAGTTTTATAGATTATGAGCAAGCGTTCGATTCTGTTGATAGAGGAGCTTTAGTAAAGGTTTTATCCTTGTATGGTATACCAGACAAATACATTAAAGTGATTAGTGCTATGTACGAGAATAACACTGCTGCGGTTAAGGTAGGAAATGAGGTTAGCAGCTGGTTTTGTATTAAATCAGGAGTTAAGCAGGGTTGTGTTCTATCCCCCTTTATATGGATTATTTTGATGGACTTTGTTTTAAGGAGCACAGGAAAGGCAATGGGAGACCACGGAATCAAATGGGAGGAAAAAGTCTCCTGGACTTGGATTATGCTGATGATTTAAGCATCCTAGATGAAAGTGTGAGCAAAATGAATGAAGTTTTAGAGGTTTTGCGAGTTCAGGGTGCTAGTATTGGTTTGAAAATTAATGTTAGGAAGACCAAGTCACTAAGGCTAGGAATAAGTGAAGATGAAAAGGTGACGTTGGGTAATGAAAAGATTGATCAGGTGGGCAGTTTCACTTACCTTGGTAGTATTATTAGTAAAGATGGTGGGAGCAGTGAAGATGTTAAAAATAGAATAGCCAAGGCTCAGGGTGTTTTTTCACAGTTAAAAAAGTCTGGAAGAATAGGAAGATAAGTCTGCAAACCAAGATTAGAATCTTAGAAGCTACAGTGATGACAGTGGTCAAATATGGCTCTGAAGCATGGACGCTCCGAAAAGCGGATGAAGATTTGCTAGATGTTTTCCAGAGAAATTGCTTAAGGATTGTTCTGGGTACCCGGCTGACAGACCGTATTTCAAACAATAGGCTATACGAAAAATGTGGTTCAATACCACTTTCTAGGTCTATAATGAAAGAAAGGTGAGGTGGTTAGGGCATGTTGTTCGGATGAAGGATGACAGATTGCCGAAGATTGTTCTTTTCGGCCAACCATCTAGGGCTAAACGGAAAGCAGGTCGTCCCCGTCTGGGTTGGGAGGACGTCATAACGAAAGATTTAAAGGAAATGGGAACTTCGTGGGCGGGTGTAAAAAGGGAGGCTTTGAATAGATTGGGGTGGAGGAGGAGCGTGCGTAGCTGTGTTGGCCTCAGGCGGCTTGGTGCTGCGATGAGTTGTTAGTAGTAGTAGTAGTAGTTAGAATCTTCTTTGCACAAACACTACACATCCATTTCTAACCCAGATGAGGTGAGGTCTTGTTTTATTAATACACTTTACGGCAACCAAAAAAAAGTTACATCTCATACTAATTTGACACCAGAAATTTCGCACGACATTTAAATTTTGTCTAATCTTCGCAAAGATCCTTCAATTTTAATAACTAAAGCAGACAAGGAAATTCACTTGCAGTCATGGATACCTTAGATTACGACAATAAAATTTATTCACACTTAAATGACACAAATACGTATACTTCCATGACTCACGACCATACTGATAAGTTTGCGAATAAAATTATAACCGAATTAAAAAAAATCTAAAACAAAATGGCAAAATCACCCCACAATTGTATATAAATTTCTCCCCCGAGTAGCTTTTGCCAAAGTTTTAGGGTTTACCGAATTACACAAGCAAGGTATTCCCTTAAGGCCAATTGTAGCATGTACGAAAGCCCCTGCTTCCAATATTGGAAAGTGGTTATGTACAGCCTTCAAACCGTTACTTTATTCCCAAAAATCGTACATATGTAATTTGGTAGATTTAGTTGAAAAACTTAAAAGTGCAAGCATTTCAGAAAATACAATAGTAAGTTGTTTTGACATAGTTTCTATGTACACAAATATCAATGTAGCAATATCTGAGCAGTTATTAAAAAATAAAATAGAAGAAAACTATCATTTAATTTGAAGATTCAACAACAGGAATAGATTGTGAGGTTTAATGTCCCTAGTCAAAATTTGTAATAAGTACTCAATTTATTTTCAGTTCCGTAATTCTTTTTATCAACAAAAAATGGTCTCCCTATGGGTGCGCCGCTATCCGGGTTATTAGCGAACATTTATGTAGAACACCTTGAAAATTGGGCCTTAAATTCA
Source organism: Artemia sinica (assembly GCA_027921565.1). Taxonomy (NCBI): domain Eukaryota; kingdom Metazoa; phylum Arthropoda; class Branchiopoda; order Anostraca; family Artemiidae; genus Artemia; species Artemia sinica. The sequence goes on from CM051273.1 coordinate 59,655, forward strand.
TATTTTGTAAAACATGTATATTGGGGGCGTTATATGGATGATGTAATATCGCTCTGGAATTATGGAGAAAATGAACTTAGGGGCTTTCTAGATCACCTTAATACATATGACCGAAATTTACAATTTACCTTAGAAATTTAAATTGGAAATAAATTACCGTTTCTGGATGTTTTAATTATTCGTGACATTGATAAACTGGATTTTACAATTTACAGAAAACCAACACAAAATAACAGATATCTACATTTTAAATCCAATCACCCCACACAAGTTAAAAGAGGTGTTGTTACATCCCTTGTTGACCGTGCCCTAAACATTTGCTCTGAATCTTACATCACAGATGAACTAAATTTTATTAGAGACAAACTTTTTGGAAACGGTTATCCTATTGTCTTTATTAACAATACAATTAGCCGAAGATTGGCAAGACACTCCCGTAAAATTAAGGGTCTTTTGCAATGTGGAAGTTCCCGTCAAGCCCTCAAATATAATTTACCTTCCATATATTTCAAAAGTCACTACAAGTTTAAAAAAAGCTTGCACACAAAATAATTTTTATGTCGTATTTACAAATAATTTAAAATCATGAATTTCTTAAATTCTGGTAAAGATATAACCCCAGTTACTCGCCAGAAAGGGGTTTATCAAATACCATGTGACTGTGGCCATTTTTATTTTGGTAGAACCCATCAAAATTTAGAAAAACGCCTGCAACAACACAAAGATGACATAACTAAAGCCTTAAATTCTAATAGTACAAATATTTCCTTTGATTCTGCTTTGAGCAGTCACATATTTGATAACCCTAGTCATAAAATGCTTTTTGAAGAAACTTGCCTTATTAGCAATGATTTTGGCATAAAACAGGTTGTTCGAGAGGCAATTGAAATTAAAATCAAAATAAATAGTAATATTTCTTTAAATAGAGATTTGGGAGAACATTCGCTTAATGCCTATACACAAATTTAATTAAAAATGATTTGACTAATTATATTAAAAAACCTGTAAATAACTCCACTCAACCTATTACGAATAGACCTTCTAGGCTGGCTGCCAAGAAGGCGAGATTAGCTTTATAAGCTTGTCTCTAAGTATTTTAATTCCATCTGAATGAATTGTTCTCAGTCCATTTCGTTTGGAGTACCAGTCCTGATTGAACTTCCTTGGAGTAATGATATTAGGGCTGTTTTAAAACATTTTTTTAAACAGTTTTAATGATTGAATTTTAATGTAAGTTTCTTTTATAGTGTTTTTATTCTCTTCGTCTGTTTTGCTGAGGACGGCCCTTGGATATAGGGTCGAAATATTCATTTAAAGTTGCGTTCCACTCTCTTGTATAAAAATTTCCCTGTTGTTCTACTTATTTGTTTGTGTTAAGACTCATATAGTGCCCCTTCCCGCGGTAATCTTTAGTAAAATGAGAAAGCTTAATTCGATATGAGGAGAGGCCAGAGCATGAAAATTGCTATAGTTGACTTAAGTATATAAAAATAAATTCTAGTAAATCCTTATCGGTTGATTAATAAGGTTCGGAAGCAATAAGGAATTCAATGTTCAATCAAGTAAATACGGGCATAAAAATCATATGATGAGAAAACATATTCAATGAGCAGCAATTCATGGGCAACTTAATGATATGGTACAAAAACTACATCCGCAGAAAATAACATAAGTATTCAGTAATCGGGCTCAAAAATAATTGTAATGTAACTGAGTGGTCGATCAATGGCTGTCGCCAAAGTCCCCCCTATTTAAATATTCCAAGAAGCTTTGCAGTAGTGAAGGAATTTTTAGTTTGATATGTTGCCAACGCAATTGACTTGATGAAATGTGGGGGGGGGGGACCAGGGGAATTTCAGTTTAAGACTAGCCTTTGTGACTCAATCTAAATTTCAGCAATTTGATTCGATTCCTAGTCCAATTTAAAAATAAGTATTTAATAATACAAAGTATCTCATATGCTTGGGATCTTAGGCACAACTCTTCCGTAATATTTCAAACATGTAAGCTTGTCAAAAATGAATTTTTTCAAAAGGGCCCATTGATCGATTTTACATGTCCCATTATTGTCTTAACAATATCAAATTGTCTGCTTTTTTCTTACGACTGATAAATACGTGACATTTAAAAGAGGCCCAAAGGACAAAACTTTTCAGAGTCTGGACAGTGGTCCATGCAGTGTTGCCAGGTTGGGCTATTTCCGGCCAATTGGGCTATAAAATTTTCAGCTTCGTGGGACAAGTTACTAAAAACCCGCGAGGTGGGTTTTTGGGCTATAATGTTTTAAATCTCGCTACTTTTGGTAGCGAAATCTTGCTACTCGCTACATATAGGGTAGGTACCCCACACCATATCTTCATCACCATTCCTGAAAATAAAAGTATGTAGAACGTATACTCTACCGTCCAAACCCAATAAACATAATGTATACACATAATACCCTGACACCTTTTTTCTAAGCATCCGCTTCTGGCTTCTGAATGCTAAACGCAAGAAATCAGAGTGAAAAGTTATCGAAAAACGTACTGAAACTTCGCATTCTGAATGTTTTTGGAATCACAGCGAAATTATACGAGCAGACAGGGTGAATTTTGTTAGTCTGAAAAAATTCAATTAAGGAGCTTGGAGTCAGACAGAAACTAGGAACAGGTAATTTAGCTTAATTGTAACTGTACACATAGCTGTTCATAGGGTTGGTGGTGTCAGGGGAAAATAAAAATGTTAAAAGTAATGATAAACAATAATAAAGAATAAGTATAGAGTCAGAATACATCCGTCAGCAACAGTTAGAACGAGTCAAAAACAAAAGTAAAGAACAAAGAAACATACGGCTCGAAGATAAGCTGCAGGAAGAATTAAAACTACTCAAAAACAAAAGGGAAGATCAAAGAAATATGCGGCTGAAAGATATGCCACAGCGAGAACAAGGAAATATGTGGTTAAAGGATAAGCGGCAATGAGAATTAACCTGCAAATGCGAGACAGTGGGCATCAAAAGGTGTAAACAATAGTAATTACATATACGGAATAATTTCTGTTCGTTTTTACGTTTTAATGTCGCTCCTTACTTTCGGTTATAAAAAATTGGAATTTTTATTTAATTTATGAACATTTTTGAATAATGCAACTTTGATTTGGGGTCACCGTACATGAATAATTAAAACAAAATTTGCATATTAATTTTACTTCTTTTGGCTAAATAGCTTTCTTGAAATTTTGTTCTGACATAACTTATGAATTAAGTTACGTAAGAAGCTTCTATATTCGTATGTTTATATTACGTATATTACGTAGTTCGCCCCTCGTCAATACCTCACTCTTTACTCTAAAGTTCAAATGTTGTTCAAATCACTAACCTTGAATCACAAAGGCTGGTTAATTAGAATAGATGTCTATTTTAAAGTACTAAAAAACTGTAGCGTAAAGAGTCAGGTATTGACTAGGTGGCGAACCCCCTCATATACGTAATAATTTCTGTTCGTTTTAAGTTTTATTGTTACTCCTTACTTTCAGTTGAAAAAATTTACTTTTTTATTTAATTTCTGATCATTTTGGTTTAATATTACTCTCTCGGTGCCCCTTCATAGAAATGTCCCTTCCCCAATGAAACATCCTCACCCGTAGCCCCCTTCTCTGACTCCCTCCAACAGAAAAAATCCCTCCTGAAAACATCTGTATACTTCCCAATAACCAATACTATATGTAAACAATGGGCAAAGCTCTTAACTTGCAGCCCATCCCTCAGGAACTGTGGGGGATTAAGTCATCCTCAAAGACATATTTATTACATTTTCGAATATGTTGAACAAAATAGCTATCTCAAAATTTGATTAGGTGACTTTGGGAAAATAATTAGCGTGGGAGGGGTTCAAATTGCCCTCCAATTTTTTGGTAACTTAAAAACGGCACTAGAACTTTTAATTTCCTTTCGAATGAGCCCTCTAATGATACTCTAGGACTACTGGATCGATACGATCACCCCTGGAAAAAAAATAAACAAACAGATAAAGACGCATCAGTGATCTTTCTAGTAGTAGGGGAGAGAGGGGAGAAACCGTACATTTTGAGGATTTTGACCCCTAAAAATCGTATTTCTAAAGATACAAACTTCCTTTTACATGAATAGATAGCTCAATTATTCACTTTTCTTGGTGATTTTTTTCAATGACATCCATCAAGTTGTTTCTTGGTGAGACCCAAAAATGTGTGACCTCTTCAAGTGTCCAAAGTCACCCCAACCAGGGGGTGACTTTGGACACACATGGGGCATTTCCGTACATTCATTATTTAATGCTTGTAATTATTGATTCAGATATTATTAACATTTAATTCAGATAATATACAAGTTAAATGTAACATTAAATTTATTTTATAGGAAATTGGGCCAAATCACAGCCAAATACAAGAGCTTTGGCTGTTCGCCCAGTTCCTCCTACTGATACCGGTGCGGGAAGCTTCATAATAATGTCTTGAAAGTCAGTTTTCTGCACAATCTCGACATTCAGGGAAGATGAACTTCCTACCAGACTTGCGCAAGTAGTTTATTTTGCTACCCTGCCACTTATTTCTTCTATTTCACCAACATAGTAAACAGCAGAGTTTTGCTTCTTTCCAACCGTAAACCTCACAAGCACAAAAATTTCCACAAGATAATTCTTCATCTGTCTCAAACTCACTGATACTTCCACAATGTAAAGACTTGTCATCTGACTCGTCATTGAGCTGTATATCTATGTCTGAAATGCTGTCTCTAGATTTATCAGCCATGAGTGAAACCTTTGACTTTTTTAGTGACTTCTTCTTTTTCTTAGCAAGCCTTAGCTCAGTCTCTGCTTCTAGTGCCGTTTTTCTGGCGTTTCTGTCAGAATTCTACTTTTAACCTTTTTTACGGTTTTTGCGCGGACCCACTGCATTTTTGCCTTTGGATATGGTCTGATGCTTTCAGAGTTACTGCCGTAGGTAAGTTTGACTGCTGTTGACCCATCATGACAGGATATGAATCACAAAATAAACATAGGTGAGGTTCATCCATATTGGAAGTTTCTGGGCATTCTGTTCAGCTGGATCTGGGCGGTTTGTCACCTCAGCTGCAGAAAATCGACTTCTGTGAACACATTTGGATTTAAAGGCCAAATTCCTGCCTTCTCAAAACCAGCTGTGATGTTTTGAGGATTCAGCTTTTTCCAGAAAGGGATGCTTACACAATTTTGCTATTTCATGTATTGAAATTCTCTGACCAGGGTTTAATTGCATCCAATTGTCAAATGACTCCCTGATTGCATGTTTCAATGGTGCATACACTGAAACATCAAGGGTTTTGGAGACGATAAGAGCATTGGGTTAGGAAAGGTTAGGAGGTGGATGCCGTTGTCTTTACAGAAGGAAACTAATTCTACTGAAATATGGCTTTCATGATTGTCAAACAAGAGTAAAACAGGGTCTTTTATGCTGGTTTGACCTCTTTTAGAAAGTGTTCCATGGAACAAAGGAAATTTTCCAAGTCATCCATCCACTGGGATGGGCTAAGCCAATGCATCCTGGTGGTCCATCTTGATACATCAATTCTGGAGCTTTGACTCTTGGAAAAACAAACACTGGTGGAATTGTCTGACCAATTGCAGATACAAAGCATAGCATTGTGGTATTTTCCCCTATTTCTGCTGACACAGTTTGTGCCACCTGTTTTGCTCCCCTTTTAGCAATCACCTTTGGGGCCTGAACAACTGTGGGTACTCCTGTTTCATCACAGTTCCAATTCGAGCAGGAGGAAAATGATACTTGCAATATAGCTCCTGAAGATTTCTAAAGAAGACACCAATTACAACGGCGTTAAAGCTGGCAGCACGAGCCTGGCTTGTATTTTTGGCTTTTCTGATGGACAAACTGGCGTTCCACTTGATGAACCTCTTAGCCAATCCATTCCTGCTCTCTCATTCAGGTTCCAGCTTGATGGGAATTTTATCTTCAATGCTATTGCCCATCAGTAGGCTAACTTTCTTGTTGCATAGGGAGTCAGCCCATGGTTAAGTAGTGAGCATTTTTCGAGGTATGCAGCAAGCTCTTTCTCTTGTTTGGAAGTAGAAAACAAACTTAGTGCTCTCCTGAACAATGTCATTGTCAAAATTGCTACCACTAGCACCACTCTGCTCGAGAATTTGCATTTTTGCCTTGTATCGTTTCACGGCATCGGCAAGAGTACTCTTCTTCAGGGAAAATTCTTCTGCTGTTGCTCGGAAAGACAACTTCCCATGTATAAATTGAATAAACATCACGCCTGACTAATTCCAGATCAGGAGGACCACTCCCCTTTCGAATGTAGGTGCGAACCCTCTGTAAAAGAAAATTATAATTGTCAGAACCTCAAGAGAACAACAAGGAAATTAACACAGGTCACGCCATGCTTTGAGGTGTGCTTTGAGGCATAGAATGGAAAGATGCCTGCAGGCAGCGTAATGTTTAGTTTAACATTATAATACAAAACATTAAACAAAAAAAACTTTAAAAAACCACATCAATCATTTGTTTATATTCATTTTTCTTACGTTTCTACAAGTCGGAAAAACATTTCGGGGGGGTTTCAAACCCTCTACCCCCTTGGACACAGCCTTAGACGCTACTGTTTATCTTTCTGATATAAGTAGGCATTGAACAAATGTTTATTGTTCAACATAATAGTAAATCATTTTAATAATAAGTATTATTTTTAAATATGATGGGTGAAAATGAATTGAACTGATCTGCATAGCTGTGAAGGTGTACTGTAAATCTAAGCTTATATAAATCTCACATGAATACTTTTGAATTTTCACTGTCTAATTATAAGTTCCCATCACATATATTATAAAACTAAACATTATAATATATAAGACAATAATCCATTGAATGTATACAATTCAGAGTATGTATTTTAAACAAGGAGGGGTGGGGGGGGGGGGTAAGGTTTATTGGTACCATACACCAGTTAGAAAGTATTGAAGAATATTCGATTAAGATTAGCTTGAATATTTTTGCCATAAACAGTGACATGTCGAGACTATTTTAAACATAGACAGTCAAAAGTACACCTTAATTTCGGATAGAAATTAAAGGTTAAGCTTAGCCAAATCATAGAAAATGCTGTCCAATCGTGAACACAGGATCTTAAAGTTGGAACAAAGTATCTAAATAATAGGCAGACTTAATCTTGGACAACTTTGATTCAAGACAAAGATTGTTACACAGAGTAGTTATGTTTAATAGGCTAGACTTTAAGGCAAGGGGTAACTTTTGTCTAAGTGTAAATGTTGAAAACAAAGTTTGATAGTCAAAACAAATCACTTCAGTTTCTCTATAAGACAACAGGAATACAGTCAATTTTACCAATATTCTGCTTTGAGCTACACATAGTTCCATTTTCCAGCTTATGAAAGTCTTCTGTCAGTACAGGGCAAAACCGGACACCACGAAAAGTGTCCGGAATCACCCCAAAAAAGTGTCTGGAGTTACCCCATGTTGACGCCATTTTGAAATATTTTTTTTGTAGATAACGGCCTGATATTTACTGATGAAAATTACCATACAAATAGCAGGGTATACCTTGTCTGATCCTGCTAACTCACGGCTCAAGAGCTACACAAAACTTAGAAAATATTTGACAAATACTACATGTGTCAGGATTTCCAGCAAGCATATAAAAACTTCCTTACCTCTTTTCTCGGCTGTCTTTTTTCTCCAAAATTTAAAACTTGTGCCAAATGAGCGTTACATGAAGGGCATCTAGCGTGAATTTTTTGAAAGGCTTAGTTCAAAAACTTTAGACAACAGGTCAAACGTACGGAGTCGCCCCCGTTAGGTATCGCCCCTCTCTAACCTATATGGGTTTCCATATTGCGTGCCGCTATACACGTTGCTAGGGAGTCCGAAGTCCCTAAGCCCTGAGGTCAAGGTCACAGGGGAAAACCCAGAAATGTTTTTCGTCAACAGAGACCTTGGGAAAAACCCTAGTTACGTAACATGTTTTTGTGATCAATTTTGGGAAAACCTAATTAGTTTCTCAACAGGGGAAGACCTTGGGGAAAAATATGCCTTCAATATGGGGTCACCATTGAAGTACTATGTAACATGGGGAAAACCCAATTACTTAACTTGTTTGATGGTTTTTGCGAAAATCCAATTCACTTGGGCAATAGGTATTGTGATTGGTTAATTTTTCTTGATATGAAATCGGGACTTTGGGGGGAAACCCATGACGTTCTGAAACGTACATATAAGGTGAGAAATCAATAATAATATTATCATTAGTTTAACAATACTCGACTGGTGCAGAATAGTTAAGTAAATAAATTATGTCTGAGAAAAGAAATTTGGTTTATAGTGATTCTATGGAGAGGGTAAGTTTTTCTTTTTTTTTAGTATGCTTGGTGAATATAAGTTGAAGAGAGATAGTCATATTAAAATATATAATTTATAAATTTCATAGCTATTGAATTATCAAGTAAATATCTAGAGGGGCTATATAATTTATAAACAAATATATATATATGTGTACTTCGTACCATTTTCGTAATAAATTGTTCCAAGTATATATTAGAATGAACATCAAATCCCATTTCATGTCACACCTTTAAGCAACATTTCTTCAATAAAATTCCATTTTAACATGCTAACACTTTAACAAACTAAACGCCTTATCTCGAGGAAATTTAGCGGCTTGCAACATCAAAACGAATGTAATACGTTTCAAAAACTATGGGCGTTCAAAGATTTACTTTCACATGAGATAAAAATGAGATGGCGTATTTAACGCTATTGAAAAGAAATATTTTTTTAGGACGAGGGGAGGAAAGGATTGAAATTAAATAGTCATGTATTTTTTTTAAAAAAAGTAGTTATTTTATTTTATTGAGTTTAATATTAGAAATAGAATTATAGTTATTTGAGTTAAAACTTAAGGCACATCAATGAGCTTTTTTGAAGTAGTATGAAAATACTAGTTCTCGTTTTTGAGATCAAATTTATACCACGTCAATGATTTTTCTTTCTGAAGAGCCCTGTTCGTTCTGTTTGAAGACTTTTTTTTATAGGCCAATGTAAATTCATAAGAACCAACGAGGTCAATAAAACATAGAAAATTAATCGTATATTATTAACAGAGAAGAAAAAGTGAGTTAATTTTGTACTAGGGAGGGAAGGGGAATTCAGAAGATTTTCCGGTCTAAATACCTTCATGGTTTCTCTTTTTTTGATTTCATTTAAATAACATGGAACCAAACTCTAAATTTGAACCAGGCGCCCCCAAAAATGTAAAATAAATGAGGAAAAGTAGTTGAGACTCACTAGATTCCACAAGACCCATAGAGGGGGGGACATACTATTGTAACTACTAGTCCCTAAAGACTATTACACGTACCTGAGTCTTGTGCAACACTATATTAGGGGGGAGGGGGGGTCTTATTTTTAACTTCATTTAAATAACATGGAGCCAAACTCTAAATTATAACCATTTAGATTTAAAATGGACCTCTTTATTTCGAAGAAACAAGAAAATATTTTTTTAGCTTTGTGTCCTACTCTGCTATAATAACTCAGCCTCAGGCCCACAAAAATGTAAAATGAATAAGGAAAAGTAGTGAGGGTCCACGAGGTCCATAGTGGGCTGTTTCTTTACTTATGCAAATATTTTCTTCAAGATTTTCTTTATCCATCTCTCTCTCTCTTTCTTGTGTATGTTTGAACACAAGCCTCTAGAAATTAAAACTGAGACTTTTCTTTTTCAGGGGGGTTTTATAAACCCCCCTTTTTCGAAAATATGGCAAATTTAATCAGGCGCGTAAGTTTGGTTGAGTAAAACTAAACTTCATGAAACTTATATATTTGAAATTAGCATAAAAATCTCATTCTTTTGATGTATCTATTGGTATCAATATTCCGTTTTTTAGAGTTTTGGTTACTATTGAGCCGGGTCACTCCTTACTTACAGTTCGTTACCACGAACTGTTTGATTCCATCTTGTTTACTAACAATATAGCCAGAACACTATATTGAAGAATAGATGGCCTTCAAGTATAATTCCAGTTTTATAGTAGAATTTGAGTATAAACTTACTAAGGAACCCTAAGCTTTGAACCGTAGAAAAGCAATAGAAAATGAAACAAAAGTCCTATAAGATGGACTCGAGCTAGAAATACTTAGTAGAAACAAAGTAGTACGAGGGATGTTGCATTCCAAGATGGTAGTATCTTTTGATTTTTCAAGTGCAGAAGATCAATGTCTTATGGAGTAACATTCTGTATGGACTTGTGCTAGTTTTGTTCAGATTCTTGAACAATGCTTTGCCCTTTACTTTTTTAGCCTAAATGAATTACGGGGAAGTTGTGCGTTATACAGGCATCGCTATACACTATATCAAAGAAACCAGTCACGAAACCCGTCAAACTACTATTTCATTAGCAGACAACGGGTGATTTGCTAAATAAATTGATGGCAAAGCGTGGTTTCTCAATATTTAAACGATTTTTTGGGGGGTTTAGGAGGAAAAAAGGTACCTAGGTTAGGTCACGTATTTAATATATGCTATGCTTTACCCCCAACCCTTCCTAATGTGCAAATATGTAGCCCAATTTGTTTCTTAACTATTATATATTCGTCCTATTTTATTCATTTCATTTATTCTATTGATTTTATAGGAACCTCCTAAACTGGAATGGAAGTACTGTTACTAGACAAAGGAGGAATGAGGCTCCTAAGAGAATGGGGACTCAAGAGCACCTAGGACTTGGCTCGTTATTGCGCAAAGCAAAGAGTGCCTTCGAGCATTCTTTACCCGCTTAAAATTAGCTTCCCCAGATGTAATCTGCAAAAGATCAAACAGTTCGTGGTAACGAACTGTAAGTAAGGAGCGACCCGGCTCAATGGTAACCGAAACTCTAGAAAACGGCATTTTGATACAAATAGATACATCAAAAGAATCACATTTTAATGATGATTCAAATATATAAGTTTCATTAAGTTTAATCCTACCCATCAAAAGTTAGGCGCCTGAGAAAATTTGGCTTATTTTGAAAAAAGGGGGAAAGACCCCCTAAAAATTATAAAACCTTAATGAAAACCCACCATCATATTCCGCGTATCAGAGAACCCTACTGTAGAGGTTTCAAGCTCCCATCTACAAAAATATGGAATTTTGCATTTTTTGCCAGAAGAAGATCACGGGTGCGTGTTTATTTGTTTGTTTTTTTTTTCCCAGGGGTGATCGTATCGAACCAGTTGTCCTAGAATATCGTGGGAGGGCTCATTGAAATGGGAATTGAAAGTTCTAGTGCCCTTTTTAAGTGACCAAAAAAATGGAGGGCAACTAGGCCCCCTCCCACGCTCATTTTTTTCCCAAAGTCACCTGATCAAAATTTTGAGATAGCCATTTTGTTCAGCATGTTCGAAAATATTATAAGTATGTCTTTTAGGATGACTTAATCTCCCTAAGTTCCCGGGGGAGGGCTGAAAGTTATGAACTTTACCCAATGTTAACATATAGTATTGGTTATTTGGAAGTATACAGACGTTTTCAGGGGAGATTTTTCCTGGTAGTGGGGGGGGGGTGGGTCAGGGGTTATGTGGGAGGATCTTTCCATGAAGGAAGTTTTCATGGGGGAAGGCAAATTGCTATGAAGGGGACGCCGGACTTCCCAGCATTATTTAAAAAAAGATCATAAATTTAATATAAAAAAACAAGCATTTCAACTGCAACAGCAGCAACATCGAAACTTCAAACGAACAGAAAATATTACATATATAATTGGGTTCACCCCGTAGTCAATGCCTCGCTCTTTAAGCCAAAGATTTTTTAGTACTTTCATAAGAGCTATTTATTCTAATTAACGGCCTTTGTGATTAAGCGGTCATTTCTAAAGAATTGGAACAAAATTTGAACTTTCACTTATAGAGCAAGGTATTGACTAGGGGGCGAACCCCCTAATAAACGTATTAAAAATATATGAATATAGAAGTTCGTTACGTAAGTTAATTCGTAAGTTACGTATATTTATTACTAATAAAAACGTTCGTAATAAAATTAAACAAGTTTCGAGAAAGCCTTTAACTAAATAAAAGTAAATTAATATGAAAATTTTGTTTTAATTATTCATGTACGGTGAGCCAAGATCAAAACCTGCATTTATTCAAAAACGTTCAAAAATTAAATAAAAAAAACAAGTTTTTTAAACTGAAAGTAAGGAGCGACATTAAAACTTAAAACGAACAGAAATTATTCTGTATATGAAAGAGACTGTCCCCTCCTCAACGCCCCGCTCTTTACGCTAAAGTTTGACTCTGTCTCACAACTTTATTTTTTAAAATAATAAAAAACTTTAGCGTAAAGAGCGAGGCATTGAGGAGGGACAGTCTCTTTCATATACAGACTAATTTCTGTTCGTTTTAACTTTTAATGTCGCTCCTTACTTTCAGTTTAAAAAACTTGTTTTTTATTTAATAACAACAAATGCTTAGCCGGTAACTTGTCAACTGAAAAGCTATATGCAACTAGGTGAATAACACAATAATCATGTCTACTTCACTATAAACATAGCTTATTTAGAAACCCCTGGAAGGTGTGCCACATTTCACAATTACTGTCCCTTTTTGCCATATGCTCATAATTTCACAATTTGTTTTTCATTTTTGAAAAAGATTGAATTTTTGTTCATGTATGACTTCAATTATCCTGTATTTTCCAGAGTTACTTGTCTGACCACTAATCTTGACCGTTTCCTCAAGTAGAAGTCCTACTGACCTCTCATGTCATTTACGTCTTGTCAAACGCTAAGGGTAAGTATTCGGGCTTGTCTGATAAGTAATCTTAGAATATTAAAACATACTACAAGAGTATAGACTAGTCTGCATTTCGGCATTCAAAAATTGTTAAGACTCAAATAGCGACAAAGACCACACTGCCTTTCCATCATAAACAAATAAGTAGAGCAACAGGGAAATTTTTATACAAGACAGTGGAACGCAACTTTAAATGAATATGTCGACCCTATATCCAAGGGCCGTCCTCAGCAAAACAGACGAAGAGAATAAAAACACTATAAAAGAAACTTACATTAAAATTCAAGCATTAAAACTGTTTAAAAAAATGTTTTAAAACAGCCCTAATATCATTACTTCAAGGAAGTTCAACCAGGACTGGTACTCCAAACGAAATGGACAGAGAACAATTCATTCAGATGGAATTAAAATACTTACAGACAAGCTTTTAAAGCTATCTCGCCTTCTGGCAGCCAGCCTAGAAGGTCTATTCGTAATAGGTTGAGTGGAGTTATTTACAGGTTTTTAATGTAATTAGTCAAATCATTTTTAAATAAATTTGTGTATAGGGCATTAAGCGAATAATCCCCCAAATCTCTATTTAAAGAAATATTACTATTTATTTTGGTTTTAATTTCAATTGCCTCTCGAACAACCTGTTTTATGCCTAAATCATTGCTAATAAGGCAAGTTTCTTCAAAAAGCATTTTGAAACTAGGGTTATCATATATGTGACTGCTTAAAGCAAAATCAAAGGAAATATTTGTACTATTAGAATTTAAAGCTTTAGTTATGTCATCTTTGTGTTGTTGCAGGCGTTTTTCTAAATTTTGATGGGTTCTACCAACATAAAAATGGCCACAGTCAAATGGTATTGGATAAACCCCTCTCTGGCGAGTAACTGGGGTTATATCTTTACCAGAATTTTAGAAATTCATGATTTTAAAATTATTGTAAATACGACATAAAAATTATTTTGTGTGCAAACTTTTTTTTAAACTTGTAGTGACTTTTGGAATATATGGAAGGTAAATTATATTTGAGGGCTTGACGGGAACTTCACATTGCAAAAGACCCTTAATTTTATGGGAGTGTCTTGCCAATCTTCGGCTAATTGTATTGTTAATAAAGACGATAGGATAACCGTTTCCAAAAAGTTTGTCTCTAATAAAATTTAGTTCATCTGTGATGTAAGATTCAGAGCAAATGTTTAGGGCACGGTCAACAAGAGATGTATCAACACCTCTTTTAACTTGTGGGTGGGTGATTGATATAAAATGTAGATATCTGTTATTTTGTGTGGGTTTTCTGTAAATTGCAAAATCCAGTTTATCATGTCAAGAATAATTAAACATCTAGAAACGGTAATTTATTTGCATTTTCAATTTCTAAGGTAAATTGTAAATTTCGGTCATATGTATTAAGGTGATCTAGAAAGCCCCTAAGTTCATTTTCCCCATAATTCCAGAGCGATATTACATCATTCATATAACGCCTCCAATATACATGTTTTAAAAAATATGAATTTAAGGCCCAATTTTCAAGGTGTTCTACATAAATGTTCACTAATAACCCGGATAGTGGCGCGACCCATAGGGAAACCATTTTTTTTCTCTTCGTCTGTTTTGCTGAGGACGGCCCTTGGATATAGGGTCGAAATATTCATTTAAAGTTGCGTTCCACTGTCTTGTATAAAAATTTCCCTGTTGTTATACTTATTTGTTTATGATGGAAAGGCAGTGTGGTCTTCGTCGCTATTTGCGTCTAGCTTACGGGGAGCAGTTGACTTATGATATATTTTATTTTATTAGTTTAGGCAAAAAACATGCTAATATTATCAATCAACAAAAGTTTTTAGAATCTTGTAGAAATGAAATCTTATTCCTAAGTCTTTAAGATATAAATTGCATTTAAATACCCGGAAAGAAGCGCAATTAGCGCACACATTACATTTAAAAACTCTAGTCCACATTATTAAGGACAAAAACAAAACGACATATTATTTCCTCAGAAAGAAAATCTCTTGAAAATTTTTGTGCGAAAATCTGTCCACGGTTGATTATTCTCAGGTTGTACGATTGGAAAAGAATTTATTTAGTCACAATTTTCGTTTGTCTAGAGAACGTCTTTATAAGAAATTGGAATGTCTGAGGGATGAATCTTCGATGAATCATCGTGTTTATACCCCGAGGTTTACTCCAGGACCCGCTATTGTTAATCTCTCTTCTAGAGCCCTTGAACCTAAGGAATTCCAAACTCTTGAAAAAGGTCCAAAATTTTCTTTTCCACCAAAACAAGTTCCTGTGGCAGATATTGCTTCCTCCTTAGAATCTTCTTTGCACAAACACTACACATCCATTTCTAACCCAGATGAGGTGAGGTCTTGTTTTATTAATACACTTTACGGCAACCAAAAAAAAGTTACATCTCATACTAATTTGACACCAGAAATTTCGCACGACATTTAAATTTTGTCTAATCTTCGCAAAGATCCTTCAATTTTAATAACTAAAGCAGACAAGGGAAATTCACTTGCGTCATGGATACCTTAGATTACGACAATAAAATTTATTCACACTTAAATGACACAAATACATATACTTCCATGACTCACGACCATACTGATAAGTTTGCGAATAAAATTATAACCGAATTAAAAAAAATCTAAAACAAAATGGCAAAATCACCCCACAATTGTATAATAAATTTCTCCCCCGAGGTAGCTTTTGCCCAAAGTTTTAGGGTTTACCGAAATTACACAAGCAAGGTATTCCCTTAAGGCCAATTGTAGCATGTACGAAAGCCCCTGCTTCCAATATTGGAAAGTGGTTATGTACAGCCTTCAAACGTTACTTTATTCCCAAAAATCGTACATATGTAATTTGGTAGATTTAGTTGAAAAACTTAAAAGTGCAAGCATTTCAGAAAATACAATAGTAAGTTGTTTTGACATAGTTTCTATGTACACAAATATCAATGTAGCAATATCTGAGCAGTTATTAAAAAATAAAATAGAAGAAAACTATCATTTAATTGAAGATTCAAACAACAGGAATAGATTGTGAGGTTTAATGTCCCTAGTCAAAATTTGTAATAAGTACTCAATTTATTTTCAGTTCCGTAATTCTTTTTATCAACAAAAAATGGTCTCCCTATGGGTGCGCCGCTATCCGGTTATTAGCGAACATTTATGTAGAACACCTTGAAAATTGGGCCTTAAATTCATATTTTGTAAAAACATGTATATTGGGGGCGTTATATGGATGATGTAATATCGCTCTGGAATTATGGAGAAAATGAACTTAGGGGCTTTCTAGATCACCTTAATACATATGACCGAAATTTACAATTTACCTTAGAAATTTAAATTGGAAATAAATTACCGTTTCTGGATGTTTTAATTATTCGTGACATTGATAAACTGGATTTTACCAATTTACAGAAAACCAACACAAAATAACAGATATCTACATTTTAAATCCAATCACCCCACACAAGTTAAAAGAGGTGTTGGTACATCCCTTGTTGACCGTGCCCTAAACATTTGCTCTGAATCTTACATCACAGATGAACTAAATTTTATTAGAGACAAACTTTTTGGAAACGGTTATCCTATTGTCTTTATTAAACAATACAATTAGCCGAAGATTGGCAAGACAACTACCGTAAAATTAAGGGTCCTTTTGCAATGTGAAGTTCCCGTCAAGCCCTCAAATATAATTTACCTTCCATATATTTCAAAAGTCACTACAAGTTTAAAAAAAGCTTGCACACAAAAAATTTTTATGTCGTATTTACAAATAATTTTAAAAATCATGAATTTCTTAAATTCTGGTAAAGATATAACCCCAGTTACTCGCCAGTAGAGATGACCCTAAAGGTCCCACGAGAACACCTTATATGGGCATAGAACCACGTGGTTTATGGACTTTGTCAGTGAGAATGAAAAACAGGAACTTTGTCACATTTATGGATGGTTTTATGGGATGGTTATGTGTGTTGATTATTTCATGGTTTTATGGATTTTGTCAGTGAGAATGGAAAAACAGGAACTTTGTCACTTCCTTCTTGTTGTTGTTTTGAACAGAGTCATTTAGAGAGAACACGTGGTTAATGGGGTCAATGTTGTTGTTGTAAGTGCACACTCGAGGCAGATGTTATGATCCGGAAATAGTATTTGTTATTGTTATTCGAGCCAGATGTTATGAGGTTCCGAGAAACAGTATTTGTTGCTGTTTCCGAACCAGATGCTATGATCCGAAAAATAGTATTTGTTATTGTTTCCGAGCAAATGTTACGAGTTCCCGGGAAACAGCTACATCCCCTTCTCAGCCAATCAGAGGGCTTTGTTTACATAACAATTCGACCTAGATATTTCGTATATAACGGGCATGCAATGCAATTCAATTAACAGAAACTATTGTGACACAGTGCAAACAACCTGACAATGGATAAATTTGATGAGCTTGAAATCTTGGCAGCCGCAATTAGCAATGTAAGTACATTTTATTTTTCAAAAGAATTTTCCTTGGACACCCTCCAGTATATTAGCTAAAACGTGAATACATTCCTCTACCCTCAACCCCCCCCCCCCAAAAAAAACCATGCAATCTTTATAGTCAATGTAAATATATTCATATACCCTCAAACCCCCCCCCCCCCAACAAACCATACAATCTCTATATTCAGCTAAAATGTAAATAATTCCTTTACCCTCAAACCCCCCCCCCCCCACCCCCACAAACCATACTCAATGCAAAACGTATATATATTCCTATACCCTCAAACCCCCCCCCCCCACCCCCACAAACCATACTCAATACAAACGTAAATATATTCCTTTACCCTCAAACCCCCCCCCCCCCCAAAACCATGCAAACATCATTATAGTCAATGTAAATATATTCCTTTACCCTCAAAAACCTACCCCCCCCCACAACAAACTATACAATCCAAAATTCTCGCAAAAAGAAAATACTTTTTTCGATAAATTCCTTCCCTCTATATTTCCAGCTAAATCCCCCCCCCAACAAACCATACTGAATGCAAAACGTAAATATATTCAAAACCTAACCACCGCAAAAAGAAATCCTTTTTGTTAAATTGGCCTTTCTGTAAGCCATATCAACTTCTGCATATCTCTTAGCTATTAACCGCTCTGGTTTTGACACAAGGCTCAATGCAAGGTTAAAATTAGCAGTCACCCTCTTTCCGGTTTACAAACGCGGCAGCCAAAGGGACTATTCTTCTGTCAAATTAAAACACTGAGGCAATTGTAATAATTAGGCGCAGACGCAATGCGCTATTTTGGAGAAGAGAAACAGATTATTTTCAAGCTTTCTTTCGATAAAGTTCTTTATATTCCCAGGCGTGAATCCAGGATTTTTTGCTGGGGAGGGGGTTAGCGCTTTTATTAGAGATAGAAAAGATAATTGCTTCTTCATCATTTAGTGATTTTAGCTATAACATTGAATAAAAGCTAGTAAGATATGCCTTTCGCTTGAATAAAACGCATGATTAACTCTATGAGAGGGATGGCTTAATTTTCCTAAATTTAGGGGGGAGAGAATATGGGTTTTGTGGCTTTCTTAGTGATAAACTAAACAAAATTATGTTTAATAACTTTCCTTCTTTAAAAAGGGGGAAATTATTTTGATTTGATTTTTCTTCTCTTCTTTAAGGCAAATTATGAAGAATTTGCGGGACACTGCATTGATGGGGCCTATGTCTGACGCAAATAGCGAAGAATGCGTGCCCCCTCCTGCTAAGAAGACGAGGGCCAATAATGCGCCCCCTGCGAGGCGACAGTTGCCATATGGTCGCTGGCCGAAGCCCCCCAAACAAGTGTTGCCTGCCCAAGTGCAGCCATCCATGCAAGCCCCTGTCCCGGCTACGCAAGTCACAGCTCCTGCACAAGAAATTAACGTCGGCCCCTCCACCCTCCAGCGACGTTACCTGGGCCTTCAAGACAAGCCGTAGGCCAAACATTGGCTCCTTCTCACGCAATATCTGAGCTATCAGCTCCCCATCAAGTGTCAGTGCACTCTCCGTCAAGTCCTGAGCCTTCCATGCAAGATAGAAGGGTTGGCTCCTTCAAGCAAGTCATAGCAAAGACCAACCAATGGCTCCCTATCATGTAATGGTCAAGCCTCCAGCTTTCTGTCAAGTGGTTGATCAATTTGAAGACGTGTGAGTATTTTTTCAATCAAGTAAGCTATTTTTTAGCTGCTAGAGAGCCTTTACTCTTTACTTTTGTCTTTTCACTTTTTTTCTATCATTCAGGACCAAGAAATATCTAAACAAACCGATTTTCAACAACTGTGTAAAAGTATATCTCAGAGATTTATTAAAAATATTAACCCCCCTCCCAACCCTATTTTCTCTGCCCTCCCTCAGAGATATCTAAATATATTTTTTGCTTGTCAAACTGCTCTTTTTCAATCTCTGCTATTTTCTATGAATTCACCCCTATCTCTTCGCCGCTATCTCATAAGTGATTATTTTTAGATAATTTCAATTATGCTCACCATTTGAAACTCAAAATCCCCTATTTTTCACAATTGATTATCACATAGTTTTAAGAGATGGAACTGAGAGAGAGATTATTGTATTTGTCACATATGGATCCCGTAATTTACACGGATATTCTTCGTGCCAAAGATTTTAGTGAGGGGAAAAACCGAGTTAACGGTTCAATCTGGAACACTCGCGCGGTGGCTTACCAATAAATTGATGAGCTAAATGAAGAGTTCGCCGAACCTATAGAAACGGGATTAGAGAGAAACTTGGACATATGCGGTCTAAGCAAATATTTCAATTTTTTTGGGACATTATGTAAACGCCGGCGGAGCCAGTGGGTCCAGGAAGCACCGGGGGAAGCACCACGAGTCAGGGAAGCGCCACGCGCTCGAGAAGCATCGCGGGAAGCGATGCGGGACCCGAGAAGCGCCACAGGGATGCGCCACGAGTCAGGGAAGCGCCGGGGGAAGCGCACGGGTCCAGAAGCAGCCAGGGTCAGGGAAGTGCCACAGGGACGCCCCCCCCCCCCAAAAAAAAAAAAAAAAAAAAAAAAAAAAAAAAAAAAAAAAAAAAAAAATCCTATGTCATATCTTAGATCGTCGTTAAGCTATTTTTTTCATTTATAGGTTGTCCTGGTCCCCTACTCGCCGTCTAGTGAAGAAGGGGAAGAAGAGAGCAGCGGACTTTCAGAACAATGAGACATGGGACGATAGCATTGAAGTACCTGACAATATTGATGAGTTTTTAGATGATTTTTTTAAAGTAGATAATAGCGCAGTTGAACTGGTAGACTTGAGCCAAAATACCTTGCAAATTTAGACGATTTACCCGGGAATTGGCAGGGAACCCTCCAGCCTCACGATTACCCACTTCAAACAACTGAAGTGGAAACAGAGTCCAGATATTGTTGAACAAGTAGGGGGAGGGGATACATCATTCCCCAGACTTTCAGCTGTCCAATACATATTAGAATAATATAGTTGTTTTCACTGCAACATTTGGGGATCCTTTTAATACACTAATGGGGGGAAATTTTGTTTTGATCCTGTAGAAATAGTGCATGCATATGTAGACAAAATTCGTGCACTACTGGAGAACCAAATTCAATTGTGGGGGGGTAGGGATTCAATTAAGGTGTCTATCGTTTTAAAGGTTTTTTATTTGAATGAGGGGAAAAGTGAGGTTTACTATCATTTTATACATTCCGAGATGCGTATAATTTATCCAAATTTAGAAAATTTTGAGGGTGTTTTTAGTGAGTGGGTAGGACAAATTATTGCGCATCTCGAGAACTATAACTGAAAATGGGAAGTGGGTCAGTAGTTTTATTCATTGAAAATTTAAGTGTAAATATATGTAAAATTAAGAAAGATTTTATTTTAAGAGGGGGGCAGGGACTGAGAGGTCAGTAGTTTTAAATTATAATCCAGATCTAGAGGGTTGTAAAGGTGTCCAGAAGATCTGTTTTGAAACAGATCAAAAGTGTTTCAAGTATGCTTTCCTAATGTCAGCCTTTCAGCCTCTAGCAGATGACGCTACTAAGAAGAATTTAGATCACTGGGCTGTACATGGGAAGGATGGGTCCGATTTCCCAGTTGTAGATTTTTCATGCTTAGAAGGAAAATACCCAGTAACGCTACGATCCATTGACATGTTTGAAAGGGCTAATGCTCATTTAAATATTGGCGTTACTGTGGTACAATACGAAACAGAATTTAAAGATGGGGCTCGTTCAAAAAAGAAGGGGGTGGTCTTCCCCGTAAGGGGCCCGTCAGTTGATTTGGTTAAACACTGGGTTTGGTTGCTTTACACGCCACCTAGTCAACCGAACACAATCGGCCATTTTAACCCAATCACTGACATTAGTAGAGTTCTGGGGGAGGGTAAGAAAGGGGGATCGTTTCTACTGTCCAACATGCCTGTCTCGATTTTGGACTGAACTAAAGCTCCGAAATCATATGAAGCATTGTAGACGGCATGGGTACCAGACAGTGGAAACGGTTTCAGGGGATAGGGCCATTCTACGTTTTAAAAATTTTCAAAATACCCTTCTCCAATGCAACAAAATATCTTTGGACTGCGAAGCTAAGCTGGTGGAGGTGAATGATCCCCAATATCCAAACCGTATCAAAGAACACAAGGCCATTGCAGTGTCCTACGCCCACGCGCAAAGAGATAATTCTAATACCATGCGGTTGTTAGAAGTAGTAGAAACATTGGATGAGGGCGATGAGTGCATGGTCAAGGCATTGACTAAACTGATTGGCACGGCTAATGGTGCTATTTCTCGTTTGAGAAATACGCATTATCCAATGGTGCTGTCTGCAGAGGATCGTCTCGCGATTAAAAATCAAAAAATATGTTGGGTATGCAAGGGGGAGTTTGTAGAGGAGGATAAGGGGACTAAAGGGAAACGTGGGGGGAGGGGGAAAGTCAGAGACCACGACCACTTGTGGCAGGAAATATCCTCGGGGGGTAGTAATTTTAGGGGAGTAGCACATCAATCGTGTAATTTAAACGTTAGCCAACAGTTTTTATCCCTGTTTTTATTCATAACTCTAACTATGACTTAAAATTTATTTTACCAGCACTGGCACGTATGCATAGGGAGGGAGGGGGAGTAGATAGTCCATGGGTGAATAATTCATTTACCTACAACATCATTCCCAAATCAGCCGAGAAGTTGTTGCTTCTCGAACTGAAATGGCAGGTAGTGGATAATGAGCGTACGTGCTGGAATAAAATTAGGTTTTTAGATTCTTTTAGTTTTTTCCCCAAATCCCTTAGTCAACTAATTCAAGTGCAGAAAAGCGACAATTTTGATAGCTTTCCCTTGCTTAAACAGCACTTTCCAGACAGTGAAATGTATGACTTATTAACCAGCAAAGGTGTATATGCATATGATTATTACTGTTCTGGCGCTCGCTTAAGCGAGGAGAAACTACCTCCAATTGAAGCTTTTCACAATTCACTCACCAACAGTGAATGCACAGTCGAGGAGTACGAGTTTGCCAAGAAGGTGTGGGCTAAGGGGGATTGTAAAAATGGGTGGGATTATTGTAGACTGTACTTGGCCAGTGACGTTCTAACTCTGTTGGATATAGTCTGTAAGAATACAGACCAGATCTATTCAGAGTTTGGACTAGATATAGGATATTATTTTTCTACACCACATTTAGTAATGGATTTAATTTTAAAAATTAGCAGGGAGGAAATAGGCCTAATCACGGATGTAGACCAACACCTTTTTGTAGAGCGTTCAATGAGGGGAGGGTATGTTTTTCACGGGGACCGGGTCTTATCAACCGATCCGAGCGGGCAAAGCACCGGTGTAAAGTCAAATGCAGTGTTCTTGGACATGAACTCGTTGTACCCCTCGGCAATGTCCCACTACTCTTTGCCGTGTGGGAACTATCAATGGCTTGAGAATCCTTGTGAGTTCCCCGACATTAACACCGTCGAGGACAACGGGCCACAAGGATGGTTCTTTGAAATTGACGGTCACATTCCACTGGCCCTTCACGACTCAGTCAAAGATTTTGTTTTTCCCTGTATCAATCGACCAGTGACCAGGGACTCGTTGAGCCCCTACAATCGGTCATTGGTTGAGGATATGGGGATGCATTGGACTCCCTCTAAACAGAAACTGATTGCTGATTTGGACCCTAAGGAGAATATCGTTGTTCACCATGTGCTTTTGCACTGGATGGTGAACAATGGCTTCAAAATCACCAAAATACATAGGGTCCTTCAGTTCAATCAGAAACCTTATTTGAAAACGTTTATCGATACTTTTGTCGATAAACGTTCTAGGGCAAATTCAAAGGTGGAGAAGGAATTGTACAAGCTCATTCTAAATTCAGCGTTTGGCAAAATGTGCGAAAGCGTACGTAACAGATCTCGCTGTGACGTCGTGACTGACCCTCTAGAGTGTGCACGAATTATTGCCGACCCTAATTTCACATCATTCACGAGCATAGAGGCCGGCATGGTTCTTCTACACAGGAAAAAGCGAAATGTAGTACTGAACAAGAATATCGCAGGAGGTAGTTCAGTACTAGAAATTTCAAAAAAGCTCATGTTGTCGTTCTTTTACAATGTGTGCAAGGTGCAATGGCCACGGGAGGGGGAGGTACAAGTTTATTATGGGGATACCGATTCTCTACTGCTAAAAGTAAAAACTGAAGATTTATTGGGTGATTTGCAAAATGGGGTGCACATCAGCTCGCGGATGGATTTCACCAACTGGAATCCATCCCTCTATCCCGAGCTGGTGAAACGTCAAGCCCCCAACCAACTATTAAAATTAAAATCTGAAACGGGGAGTGATTTGATATCTAGGGGGGTGTTCCCGGGTCCCAAAGTCTATTGCGTGGAAACACATAGTGGGGATGAAAAGAAAACATGTAAAGGGGTGCCTACACACTTTGTAAAGAGCAATTTTAACATGAGCGTATACAAAGACTGTGTAGAAAGTAGCCTAGTGCCAAGAGCACAAGTGCTTGCAATTCGCTCTCTACAGTATAGAAATTATACTGTGAGAGTAGAAAAAAATGCAATGTCGTGTATATCTGACAAGGTCTATGTGCTCGAGAACGGTGTGAGTGTCCTGCCACATGGCCACTATCGTATTTCAGATCGAGTTGAATGCGCAGACTATCGTAATCAACTTGGTCTGGATAAACTAATCTAACCAACTAACCGCCCAACCCATTCATGAATTAACTAACCCAATCTCACTACCTTAACCACTAACCCATAGCAGTGACGACAACTATTTTTCCATCGCGGCTCCAGGGGGGTGGGGGACCCTTCCCAAGGCCGGCTCCCGGGGGGTGGGGGCCACCAATCACTCTACTGTTCAACTGTGCTAGTTCCAAGTGTATTTTATTGTATAGAAAAGTGTTGTATAGAAAAGTGCTGTAGATGGACAAAGGTGTTGTACAGAAAGTGTGGTACAAAAGTGCTGTAGATGGACAAAGGTGTTGTACAAAAAGTGTTTAAAGACAATAAGTGTTGTACAAAAAGTGTTATCATTGTTCATGTTGAAGAAGTGTTTATCGTAATAAATGTTGCCATGAAATATTGTTTTTGTTGTTCTTGAATAGACGGGAAAATTACTACTTATTCATTGGACACATATGATTTACAGTTAGTCATAGTCCGACTGTTGTCAACAGCATGTATCAATTTAAAACACCCTTCAGATCGTTTCTGTGTGGACCCTCAATGTCGGGGAAAACAACGCTTTTAGCTAGAATAATTCAAAATTGCGATAAAATGTTTTTGGAAAAACCGAAAAAAATCTACTATTGCTATAGTATTTGGCAAGAGTCCTATGATAAAATAAAGCTATTGCCACAACCATACCAATACAATTCATAAGAGGACTTGATGTTTTCAATAGTATTGAACCGAACTCATGGCTGATTATTGATGATTTGGCTGAATCCATTGAACAGTTCTCACAGGAAATGCTGCAATTGTTCACTGTCCGATCTCATCATGAAAACATTTCCATAACCCTAGTTCTACACAATCTGTTTCATCAGAGCAAATGTATGCGAACCCTTGCTTTGAATTGCACTATCTATATTATCTATCGAGTCGTTCGTGATTCTAGCTCGCTCATAACTCTCAATAAACAGATATACCCCGGCACTCCAAAATTTCTGTTGTCAGCGTACACTCAGGCGACTAGCAAGCCCTACGGTTACATTTTATTGGATCTTAATCAGAGCACGCCCGAGGATCTTCGTGTAGTCACCGACATTTTCGACAATGAAATTACAGTATATCTTCCGGTGAATAGTAGAAAAGGCTATTAGTCGCTATCATGACACTGAAGAAACTACACGAACAACGGCATTTATTTTCCGTTTTAAGCACTTCAAAACCTCCGCTTAGGAAGGCTATACTCAAACATGGTGTCGACAATGATTTCATTAATCTAATATCTGAACTTTGTTTAAATTTAACTGAGGGCAATGTTCAACTGCCAGAAGGTGTTAGACAACAGACAAAGCAACATCGTTCCACTGTACGTGCCTTGGCTTGTAAAAACAAGGGAAACAAATTTAAAAGAAAACGACTCCTTCAAGCAGGTGGTAGCTTTTTCACACTTTTACTGCCGATAATCGCAGGACTTGTAAACAGTTTTCTCTAGATGGCAAAACCCTATAAATTGACACCATTTGAACTTGTCCTCTCGCCCATCGAACATTTTGAAGACAATCTAAACAAATTCATTAATGATGAGAATATTGCCGATGATAAAAAACTGCTTTTACTTCAAGATGCATTGCGACGTATGGACAAACATAGACCTTATCGCGAGAGACCCGATCGCCTCTAAACAAGAAGCATCTCAAGATTCTGCACAATCAAAGGAGAAGGAATTGAATTCGATTGTATTGAAAATTGGGAACCTACTGCCACTGTCCTATCGAGAACAGAGTAAAAGAGTATTATCTTATCTCGTGTTGGAATCTGGTGATCAAGTTCAAGTCGACAGCATAGGGAAACGAATTATAATTCGGGGAAAAAGTTATAATCTAGTTGATTTAATTTGTGATATGGTGACGAATCGTAAAGGACTCTTATCCTTTGACGATAATCTATACACCTTTCTAAGTGTATCAAACTTTCCCAAAAGTCTTATTGGCAATAAGCAAATTCTAAAGAAATTAAATGAACATCCAACAACACCATTTAAAAAAGAAGAAGAAGAAGAAGATACTAGCACCACTGATTTTACAACACCTGTGGCTGCTAGTCAAAAGCGAAGACGAATTGATTCGCCCTCCAGTGTGCAAAAGGGGAGTGGACATTACACTACGTGTTTACGTTCAAAATGGATGAAGTTTTGAAAGGTGTCTATGAAAATGTTGGTGAAGCGGGAAGTTTAAGTTCTCCCAAAACGCTTTCCAAAGTCTCCGGCACCACATTGAAAAATGCAAAAGAGTATCTAGAAAATGAACCAAGTTACACACTACATCGGAATCATAGACTTCGCAGTAAACAATATCGTCAAACTAAAGCCTTTTTCCCTCTGCATATAATGCAAATGGATCTTTTAACTTTAGACGCAGTTCAACGACGTCACAATACACCCTACAAATATATTCTAGTGGCAATCAGTATCTTTAGTCGCTATGCCTATGCCATTCCACTGCGATCAAAGAGAGGTGTTGAAGTTGCTCGGGCCATTGAAAGTATTCTTGAACAGGATTCCTATAGAAAAATTCAATCAGATCGTGGCAGTGAATTTGTTAACCCACATGTGCAAAAGGTTCTTTTGAAATATAATACGACACTCTATCATAGTCACAGTCCGATAAAGGCTGCATTGGCCGAACGATTAATAAGAACGATTCGTCTATTAATTTCAAGATATTGTACACTGAAAAATACATCTGCTTTTATTCACGATTTAGATAAAATCATGCAGATATACAACCATCGACCACATCGATCTCTGTCCAACTCTAGCCCTCGGGATGTTCACTACAGTGAGAATACATTTGATGCTTTTCTAAAGCAATACTCCAATGGCAATGAGAAGAAAAAGAAGAAGAAATTCAATGTTGGTGATACTGTTCGAATTAATAGAACCACCAATATTTTTGAAAAGGGGAATTATTTATGGAGCACCGAACTTTTTAAAGTGTCCAAAATCCTAGACACCATACCCATAACTTATCGGCTACGAGATACCAAAGATGATGAGATTCTCGGTGGTTTTTATGAATATGAACTGCAAAAAGTTAGAAACACTAGTGAAATTTATCAAATTGAAAAGATATTAAAGAGTCGTACTCGTAGGGGCAAGAAACAGTTGCTTGTTCGCTGGCTAGGATACAACTCGGATTTTGATTCTTGGGTCAGTGCTGAAGATATTAACAATGCCCAATGATTTCTATGTGACTTTCATGTCCAATGTTTCTGATCCTCTCTACAATGACTTGAATAAAACAAGTGATTTTTGGACAAAACTCTCCCCCACCATCAAATTCGACGGAAAGTATGAAGTGGCTCTTGTCGACTGTATTCTCAAAAATACCTATGACATCCTGAGAAAGGATCGTAAATATGAAATAAAAATTAGACCCTATGATTGGCCACCACCACCAGGTGATCAAGAACAAATTCAAAAAATCAATTGGTTGGATTATCCATATATTGAATTACCCTACGAGGAACTCACCTGTATGAATGATTTATGTCGTACTATTAATAAAAGAATTTCCGCTCGTAAAAAAGGAGCTTTTCATTTCAACTATTCAAAGGAGGAGGGCAAGATCTACATTAGTTCACCTATTGCCAGTGAAAAGATTATTCTCAATGATAACCTAAGGGATGTTCTTGGCTTTAAGCTCAATATAATCAATGGTAAAAGTGCCGGAAACACTAATTTCATTTTTGCCGACTACCCGCCTGCCTTCTCCACAGACACTTGTATATTTCTCTATGCTTCATTTGTGGAAACATCTCGGGTTGGTAATTCAAATGTTCCCCTCCTACGAGTTCTTGAACGAAAAACCAATCAAGAACATATTCATCACTACAATATAAAGCATCTTCAGTATATTCCAGTAAACACTTCCTATTTGGAACTCTGTCAGTTAACATTAAGAACTGAATTGGGTGATCCAATAGCAATTTCAAAAGGTTTGGCTGTGATTACATGTCATTTTCGACCCATCGTCACAGCAAGATGTCTAATAGAAAAGTGGTATTCACTTGTCCTGATATTGACTGCTATGTTAATACTCTTGGCCCAAGACAACAGGGCAATGGAATGGACTATTACAAGGGTCGCTCGTCAATGTCTGGCTATGGTCTTGGTAGCTGGTTTGCTAAGCTGTTTCGCTCTTCACTACCACTGGCTAGAAAATATCTTGTACCGGCTGCGACAGATTTTGCATCCTCTACACTATACGATTGGGGCTCTGGCAAGGATTTTAAAAAAAGTGCTACGGAAAATCTTAGGTCCAGTGCGCGAACCCTTGGCGAGAAATTAAAGCAAAATGGTAAAGGTTTAAAAAGGTTAAGAAACAAGCATCACTCATCAGTCTCTACTCAGGACGGAAACGAAAGACATCCCTTTTGTCAAAGAAAGAAGAAAAGCCGATACGTAGTGTAACCAGAAGCCCCAGGAAGAAAATTGTTAGATCGAAACTTGATTTCTTCTCTTAAGATGTCCTACCTACCACATAAGGATTCTCAACCTTCAATCACCGCCTCATTGAATCTATTCAATGCCGAAAATGTTGATGTGAGTGTCAAGCATGGATACTATGAACAATTTTATCCACTACAACCCCTCTCCGATAATATCCACTTTCAAATTTATTCCAATGAAGACTACTTTATGGACTTATCGTCCACATTTATAGATTTGCAAATGAAAGTCCGGAAAACTGATAATACAATGCCGAGTTCGAGCCGATGGGATATCCTATGAAAATTGTATACTACATAATTTATTTCGTCAAATTAGCGTCTACATCAATGGCACGCTGGTGAGCACAAGCAACAATCTCTCAAACTATGCTAGCTATATCCAATTCATGCTGATGACACCCAAGTCATACAAGGAATTGAGAGGTGCCTCCAATGGATATGAATATATTACTAATACTGATAGTACAGATGCACTTAAAAATGCTACAACTAGTGAATTACATCTAGTTGGAAAAATATATCATGAAATATTTAATATACCCCAATGGCTGCCACCCAATGTTAAAGTGGATATAAAATTGACGCTTGCACCATCCAATTTCATATTGAGAAAGGAACTTGCCGCCAATCCCGATGTAAGTCTCTCCCTCACCTCAGCAATACTACATGTACGCAAACAGCAGGTTATGAGTTCTGTTGCTTTGGCCGTGGAAAAATTGAGAGCCAATGGAAATAATATTAAACTACTTGTTCCTCATACAATCACCAATCAGCGTCATATTGCAATGGGGTCACGCACCTTCACCGATTCATCCTTTATCAATGGTGAAATCCCCTCGAAATTGGCTTTGGCATTTGTAAAGAGCGCCAGTGCAATAGGATCATGGACTGAATGCCCACATAAATTCGAGATGTTTGGACTTTCATCTCTTGTGTGCAAAGTAAACGGTATCCCACTCTACAATCTATCTTTTGATAAATCCTATAGAACATTGTATGAGTTGACCATGCAAACCCTAGATCATGATTCGCAACTATTTGAAAATGGTATAACCGAAGATATGTTCGCTAAAACACATGGTATCATTGTATTGGATTTGTCTGGCACACAGGACATGAGTATAGTACGTACGGGGACTGTACGTTTAGAGTGTACATTTGCCAACCCATTGGCTGAGAGTATTGCCCTAATCTCACTAAATCAATATGAAACCTATTGGGAAATCACTCCCGAAGGCAGTGTTCTACTAGACTTGGCGCCATGAACACCAGCCAAATAATCAGTGTATTTAAAATGGACCCCTACATGTCCCAGTACAAATCCTATTGTCTACCCTCAGACTATCTTGGAAAAATTCAAAGTGCGAACAATACCTTGATTATTGTTAATAGCAGTCCATCGACTGTGCTGACGGGTCATTGGCTGTGCATCTATCAAACAATGAAGAATATCGAATTTTTTGATCCTCTTGGCCTACCCTATACATTCTACACACCGCACATCAGCAACTATATTGAGAGCAGTAATAAAACTATTATTCAAAATCGAAAGAGGGTGCAGGATCTAACGACTAAAAGCTGTGGCTTCCATGCGCTACTATATTTTGTGTTCCGATGTCGTGGCTATACTTACAAGCAGTTTCTCCATATTTATGGTGACAATCCACGTCTGAACGACTTTCTAGTGGAAAATATACTTACAAGTGTATTTAATATTGATTTCAGTGCCCTAAGAGTAAAGTGCTTAAAAAATGTTTGTGAATTTGTTTATTAATAAAATGTATATATACAACAATGTCTTTAAATCTTCACTTTTAGATTTCTTCATCGGTGTATAGGTAACTGTCGTGAACCACTAATGCTGGTAAATCATTTGGATTCACTATATATTGATCTTGATTGACTGCAAAGTCAGGATCACATTTTCTACAGTACAATGTAACTTCACTCTTGTCATATCTCTTTGTATAGTCAATGATACTATTTGCATTCATATTATGAAATTCACGAGTTTCAATCTGTCTATTTGAAGCAATATCACATACTGTGTTTTCAAGTGGTGAATCACATTCGGTAACTGCCAAATAAAAATCGCTTGGTTTATAGTCATAGTAGGTGGTGTCATCACAACGATGACGTAGAAACCAGATTGTCTTGTTACCCCAACAGTTGAATCGTAGACCAGATTCCTCTTCCCAGAATAATTTAAATCCACGACGATACCAATCTCGTAGAAATAAACTAAAATCACGTTTAGGATTCTTTCCAATCATAGCGGGGTAAGTATTCTCCCACTGATCACATTTATCATTGTGACAATTGGAGCATAGGTGCCCTCTAGGATGAGAGTCACACACCTCCTCAAGACATGAATTACATCCTTTAATTTGTACTGCATAGCCTCTATGTAATTTGCAAGGATTACATAATTTACACTTTTCATTATAGTCATCAATAATTGTACAATTCTCGCATTGAGTCCAACTGCCAAGAGTGTACATGCACAATGGGCATATATAGAACATTTTGGTTTCCGATGTCAACTCTCTCACAGCTAAAACGAAACTGATCGTCTTCGCTCGATAAATTCAAAGTGTAGGAAAGGGGAGAGGAGTAACTCTGTGACGTTGCCTCTTTCGAAGGAGGAGCCATCTACATTGGCAATGAAAGTATATCCACGATATCATTCTGACGTGTCGTGATCAAGATATCAATGAATTGAGTATAAGCATTTGAATCACATTTTAAAAGTTTCATACAATAGTCCAATGGGGGAGAATCAGTTTTCATTATATTGTCAAGTGTTCCTTGGGAGAATATCCTGCGTTGAAGAGATAACTCAAGAAAATCATCATCCAAAATCAAATGTTTTTCCATAAGAACTACATGATTCTCTCTTTCTCAAATTTATTCATTTTTCAATCCTTTCACTCTGACTGCCAACTCTAGACTGAAAAGAAAGTTGGTTCGGAAACAACAACAAATACTGTTTCTCGGAACCTCATAACATCTGGCTCGGAAACAATAACAAATACTATTTCGGATCATAGCATCTGGTTCGGAAACAACAACAAATACTGTTTCTCGGAACCTCATAACATCTGGCTCGAATAACAATAACAAATACTATTTCCGGATCATAACATCTGCCTCGAGTGTGCACTTACAACAACAACATTGACCCCATTAACCACGTGTTCTCTCTAATGACTCTGTTCAAAACAACAACAAGAAGGAAGTGACAAAGTTCCTGTTTTTCCATTCTCACTGACAAATCCATAAAACCATGAAATAATCAACACACATAACCATCCATAAAACCATCCATAAATGTGACAAAGTTCCTGTTTTTCATTCTCACTGACAAAGTCCATAAACCACGTGGTTCTATGCCCATATAAGGTGTTCTCGTGGGACCTTTAGGGTCATCTCTACTCTCGCCAGAAAGGGGTTTATCAAATACCATGTGACTGTGGCCATTTTATTTTGGTAGAACCCATCAAAATTTAGAAAAACGCCTGCAACAACACAAAGATGACATAACTAAAGCCTTAAATTCTAATAGTACAAATATTTCCTTTGATTCTGCTTTGAGCAGTCACATATTTGATAACCCTAGTCATAAAATGCTTTTTGAAGAAACTTGCCTTATTAGCAATGATTTTGGCATAAAACAGGTTGTTCGAGAGGCAATTGAAATTAAAATCAAAATAAATAGTAATATTTCTTTAAATAGAGATTTGGGAGAACATTCGCTTAATGCCTATACACAAATTTAATTAAAAATGATTTGACTAATTATATTAAAAAACCTGTAAATAACTCCACTCAACCTATTACGAATAGACCTTCTAGGCTGGCTGCCAAGAAGGCGAGATTAGCTTTATAAGCTTGTCTCTAAGTATTTTAATTCCATCTGAATGAATTGTTCTCAGTCCATTTCGTTTGGAGTACCAGTCCTGATTGAACTTCCTTGGAGTAATGATATTAGGGCTGTTTTAAAACATTTTTTTTAAACAGTTTTAATGATTGAATTTTAATGTAAGTTTCTTTTATAGTGTTTTTATTCTCTTCGTCTGTTTTGCTGAGGACGGCCCTTGGATATAGGGTCGAAATATTCATTTAAAGTTGCGTTCCACTCTCTTGTATAAAAATTTCCCTGTTGTTCTACTTATTTGTTTGTGTTAAGACTCATATAGTGCCCCTTCCCGCGGTAATCTTTAGTAAAATGAGAAAGCTTAATTCGATATGAGGAGAGGCCAGAGCATGAAAATTGCTATAGTTGACTTAAGTATATAAAAATAAATTCTAGTAAATCCTTATCGGTTGATTAATAAGGTTCGGAAGCAATAAGGAATTCAATGTTCAATCAAGTAAATACGGGCATAAAAATCATATGATGAGAAAACATATTCAATGAGCAGCAATTCATGGGCAACTTAATGATATGGTACAAAAAACTACATCCGCAGAAAATAACATAAGTATTCAGTAATCGGGCTCAAAAATAATTGTAATGTAACTGAGTGGTCGATCAATGGCTGTCGCCAAAGTCCCCCCT
This sequence comes from Artemia sinica, assembly GCA_027921565.1. Lineage (NCBI taxonomy): Eukaryota > Metazoa > Arthropoda > Branchiopoda > Anostraca > Artemiidae > Artemia > Artemia sinica. The sequence goes on from CM051273.1 coordinate 92,701, forward strand.
ATTTAAATATTCCAAGAAGCTTTGCAGTAGTGAAGGAATTTTTAGTTTGATATGTTGCCAACGCAATTGACTTGATGAAATGTGGGGGGGGGGACCAGGGGAATTTCAGTTTTAAGACTAGCCTTTGTGACTCAATCTAAATTTCAGCAATTTGATTCGATTCCTAGTCCAATTTAAAAATAAGTATTTAATAATTACAAAGTATCTCATATGCTTGGGATCTTAGGCACAACTCTTCCGTAATATTTCAAACATGTAAGCTGTCAAAAATGAATTTTTTCAAAAGGGCCCATTGATCGATTTTACATGTCCCATTATTGTCTTAACAATATCAAATTGTCTGCTTTTTTCTTACGACTGATAAATACGTGACATTTAAAAGAGGCCCAAAGGACAAAACTTTTCAGAGTTTGGACAGTGGTCCACGCAGTGTTGCCAGGTTGGGCTATTTCCGGCCAATTGGGCTATAAAATTTTCAGCTTCGTGGGACAAGTTACTAAAAACCCGCGAGGTGGGTTTTTGGGCTATAATGTTTTAAATCTCGCTACTTTTGGTAGCGAAATCTTGCTACTCGCTACATATAGGGTAGGTACCCCACACCATATCTTCATCACCATTCCTTGAAAATAAAAGTATGTAGAACGTATACTCTACCGTCCAAACCCAATAAACATAATGTATACACATAATACCCTGACACCTTTTTTCTAAGCATCCGCTTCCGGCTTCTGAATGCTAAACGCAAGAAATCAGAGTGAAAAAGTTATCGAAAAACGTACTGAAACTTCGCATTCTGAATGTTTTTGGAATCACAGCGAAATTATACGAGCAGACAGGGTGAATTTTGTTAGTCTGAAAATTCAATTAAGGAGCTTGGAGTCAGACAGAAACTAGGAACAGGTAATTTAGCTTAATTGTAACTGTACACATAGCTGTTCATAGGGTTGGTGGTGTCAGGGGAAAATAAAAAATGTTAAAAGTAATGATAAACAATAATAAAGAATAAGTATAGAGTCAGAATACATCCGTCAGCAACAGTTAGAACGAGTCAAAAACAAAAGTAAAGAACAAAGAAACATACGGCTCGAAGATAAGCTGCAGGAAGAATTAAAAACTACTCAAAAACAAAAGGGAAGATCAAAGAAATATGCGGCTGAAAGATATGCCACAGCGAGAACAAGGAAATATGTGGTTAAAGGATAAGCGGCAATGAGAATTACCTGCAAATGCGAGACAGTGGGCATCAAAAGGTGTAAACAATAGTAATTACTTATACGGAATAATTTCTGTTCGTTTTACGTTTTAATGTCGCTCCTTACTTTCGGTTATAAAAAATTGGAATTTTTATTTAATTTATGAACATTTTTGAATTAATGCAACTTTGATTTTGGGTCACCGTACATGAATAATTAAAACAAAATTTGCATATTAATTTTACTTCTTTTGGCTAAATAGCTTTCTTGAAATTTTGTTCTGACATAACTTATGAATTAAGTTACGTAAGGAGCTTCTATATTCGTATGTTTATATTACGTATATTACGTAGTTCGCCCCCTCGTCAATACCTCACTCTTTACTCTAAAGTTCAAATGTTGTTCAAATCACTAACCTTGAATCACAAAGGCTGGTTAATTAGAATAGATGTCTATTTTAAAGTACTAAAAAAACTGTAGCGTAAAGAGTCAGGTATTGACTAGGTGGCGAACCCCCTCATATACGTAATAATTTCTGTTCGTTTTAAGTTTTATTGTTACTCCTTACTTTCAGTTGAAAAAATTTATTTTTTATTTAATTTCTGATCATTTTGGTTTAATATTACTCGGTGCCCCCTTCATAGAAATGTCCCTTCCCCAATGAAACATCCTCACCCGTAGCCCCCTTCTCTGACTCCCTCCAACAGAAAAAATCCCTCCTGAAAACATCTGTATACTTCCCAATAACCAATACTATATGTAAACAATGGGCAAAGCTCTTAACTTGCAGCCCATCCCTCAGGAACTGTGGGGGATTAAGTCATCCTCAAAGACATATTTATTACATTTTCGAATATGTTGAACAAAATAGCTATCTCAAAATTTTGATTAGGTGACTTTGGGAAAATAATTAGCGTGGGAGGGGTTCAAATTGCCCTCCAATTTTTTGGTAACTTAAAAACGGCACTAGAACTTTTAATTTCCGTTCGAATGAGCCCTCTAATGATACTCTAGGACTACTGGATCGATACGATCACCCTGGGAAAAAAAATAAACAAACAGATAAAGACGCATCAGTGATCTTTCTAGTAGTAGGGGAGAGAGGGGAGAAACCGTACATTTTGAGGATTTTGACCCCTAAAAATCGTATTTCTAAAGATACAAACTTCCTTTTTACATGAATAGATAGCTCAATTATTCACTTTTCTTGGTGATTTTTTTCAATGACATCCATCAAGTTGTTTCTTGGTGAGACCCAAAAATGTGTGACCTCTTCAAGTGTCCAAAGTCACCCCAACCAGGGGGTGACTTTGGACACACATGGGGCATTTCCGTACATTCATTATTTAATGCTTGTAATTATTGATTCAGATATTATAACATTTAATTCAGATAATATACAAGTTAAATGTAACATTAAATTTATTTTATAGGAAATTGGGCCAAATCACAGCCAAATACAAGAGCTTTGGCTGTTCGCCCAGTTCCTCCTACTGATACCGGTGCGGGAAGCTTCATAATAATGTCTTGAAAGTCAGTTTCTGCACAATCTCGACATTCAGGGAAGATGAACTTCCTACCAGACTTGCGCAGGTAGTTTATTTTTGCTACCCTGCCACTTATTTCTTCTATTTCACCAACATAGTAAACAGCAGAGTTTTGCTTCTTTCCAACCGTAAACCTCACAAGCACAAAATTTCCACAAGATAATTCTTCATCTGTCTCAAACTCACTGATACTTCCACAATGTAAAGACTTGTCATCTGACTCGTCATTGAGCTGTATATCTATGTCTGAAATGCTGTCTCTAGATTTATCAGCCATGAGTGAAACCTTTGACTTTTTTAGTGACTTCTTCTTTTTCTTAGCAAGCCTTAGCTCAGTCTCTGCTTCTAGTGCCGTTTTTTCTGGCGTTTCTGTCAGAATTCTACTTTTACCTTTTTTACGGTTTTTGCGCGGACCCACTTGCATTTTGCCTTTGGATATGGTCTGATGCTTTCAGGAGTTACTGCCGTAGGTAAGTTTGACTGCTGTTGACCCATCATGACAGGATATGAATCACAAAATAAACATAGGTGAGGATCATCCATATTGGAAGTTTCTGGGGCATTCTGTTCAGCTGGATCTGGGCGGTTTGTCACCTCAGCTGGCAGAAAATCGACTTCTGTGAACACATTTGGATTTAAAGGCCAAATTCCTGCCTTCTCAAAACCAGCTGTGATGTTTTGAGGATTCAGCTTTTTCCAGAAAGGGATGCTTACACAATTTTGCTATTTCATGTATTGAAATTCTCTGACCAGGGTTTAATTGCATCCAATTGTCAAATGACTCCCTGATTGCATGTTTCAATGGTGCATACACTGAAACATCAAGGGTTTGGAGACGATAAGAAGCATTGGGTTAGGAAAGGTTAGGAGGTGGATGCCGTTGTCTTTACAGAAGGAAACTAATTCTACTGAAATATGGCTTTCATGATTGTCAAACAAGAGTAAAACAGGGTCTTTTATGCTGGGTTTGACCTCTTTTAGAAAGTGTTCCATGGAACAAAGGAAATTTTCCAAAGTCATCCATCCACTGGGATGGGCTAAGCCAATGCATCCTGGTGGTCCATCTCGATACATCCTTTCTGGAGCTTTGACTCTTGGAAAAACAAACACTGGTGGAATTGTCTGACCAATTGCAGATACAAAGCATAGCATTGTGGTATTTTCCCCTATTTCTGCTGACACAGTTTGTGCCACCTGTTTTTGCTCCCCTTTTAGCAATCACCTTTGGGGCCTGAACAACTGTGGGTACTCCTGTTTCATCACAGTTCCAAATTCGAGCAGGAGGAAAATGATACTTGCAATATAGCTCCTGAAGATTTCTAAAGAAGACACCAATTACAACGGCGTTAAAGCTGGCAGCACGAGCCTGGCTTGTATTTTTGGCTTTTCTGATGGACAAACTGGCGTTCCACTTGATGAAACCTCTTAGCCAATCCACTCCTGCTCTCTCATTCAGTTTCCAGCTTGATGGGAATTTTATCTTCAATGCTATTGCCCATTGGTAGGCTAACTTTCTTGTTGCATAGGGAGTCAGCCCATGGTTAAGTAGTGAGCATTTTTCGAGGTATGCAGCAAGCTCTTTCTCTTGTTTGGAAGTAAAAAACAAACTTAGTGCTCTCCTGAACAATGTCATTGTCAAAATTGCTACCACTAGCACCACTCTGCTCGAGAATTTGCATTTTTGCCTTGTATCGTTTCACGGCATCGGCAAGGGTACTCTTCTTCAGGGAAAATTCTTCTGCTGTTGCTCGGAAAGACAACTTCCCATGTATAAATTGAATAACAGCACGCCTGACTAATTCCAGATCAGGAGGACCACTCCCCTTTCGAATGTAGGTGCGAACCCTCTGTAAAAGAAAATTATAATTGTCAGAACCTCAAGAGAACAACAAGGAAATTAACACAGGTCACGCCATGCTTTGAGGTGTGCTTTGAGGCATAGAATGGAAAGATGCCTGCAGGCAGCGTAATGTTTAGTTTAACATTATAATACAAAACATTAAACAAAAAAACTTTAAAAAACCACATCAATCATTTGTTTATATTCATTTTCTTACGTTTCTACAAGTCGGAAAAACATTTCGGGGGGTTTCAAACCCTCTACCCCCTTGGACACAGCCTTAGACGCTACTGTTTATCTTTCTGATATAAGTAGGCATTGAACAAATGTTTATTGTTCAACATAATAGTAAATCATTTAATAATAAGTATTATTTTTAAATATGATGGGTGAAAATGAATTGAACTGATCTGCATAGCTGTGAAGGTGTACTGTAAATCTAAGCTTATATAAATCTCACATGAATACTTTTGAATTTTCACTGTCTAATTATAAGTTCCCATCACATATATTATAAAACTAAGCATTATAATATATAAGACAATAATCCATTGAATGTATACAATTCAGAGTATGTATTTTAAACAAGGAGGGGTGGGGGGGGGGGTAAGGTTTATTGGTACCATACACCAGTTAGAAAGTATTGAAGAATATTCGATTAAGATTAGCTTGAATATTTTTGCCATAAACAGTGACATGTCGAGACTATTTTAAACACATAGACAGTCAAAAGTACACCTTAATTTCGGATAGAAATTAAAGGTTAAGCTTAGCCAAATCATAGAAAATGCTGTCCAATCGTGAACACAGGATCTTAAAGTTGGAACAAAGTATCTAAATAATAGGCAGACTTAATCTTGGACAACTTTGATTCAAGACAAAGATTGTTACACAGAGTAGTTATGTTTAAATAGGCTAGACTTTAAGGCAAGGGGTAACTTTTGTCTAAGTGTAAATGTTCAAAACAAAGTTTGATAGTCAAAACAAATCACTTCAGTTTCTCTATAAGACAACAGGAATACAGTCAATTTTACCAATATTCTGCTTTGAGCTACACATAGTTCCATTTTCCAGCTTATGAAAGTCTTCTGTCAGTACAGGGCAAAACCGGACACCACGAAAAGTGTCCGGAATCACCCCCAAAAAAGTGTCCGGAGTTACCCCATGTTGACGCCATTTTGAAATATTTTTTTTGTAGATAACGGCCTGATATTTACTGATGAAAATTACCATACAAATAGCAGGGGTATACCTTGTCTGATCCTGCTAACTCACGGCTCAAGAGCTACACAAAACTTAGAAAATATTTGACAAATACTACATGTGTCAGGATTTCCAGCAAGCATATAAAAACTTCCTTACCTCTTTTCTCGGCTGTCTTTTTTCTCCAAAATTTAAAACTTGTGCCAAATGAGCGTTACATGAAGGGCATCTAGCGTGAATTTTTTGAAAGGCTTAGTTCAAAAACTTTAGACAACAGGTCAAACGTACGGAGTCGCCCCCGTTAGGTATCGCCCCTCTCTAACCTATATGGGTTTCCATATTGCGTGCCGCTATACCACGTTTGCTTGGGAGTCCGAAGTCCCTAAGCCCTGAGGTCAAGGTCACAGGGGAAAACCCAGAAATGTTTTCGTCAACAGAGACCTTGGGAAATACCCTAGTTACGTAACATGTTTTGTGATCAATTTTGGGAAAACCTAATTTGTTTCTCAACAGGGGAAGACCTTGGGGAAAAATATGCCTTCAATATGGGGTCACCATTGAAGTACTATGTAACATGGGGAAAACCCAATTACTTAACTTGTTTGATGGTTTTGCGAAAATCCAATTCACTTGGGCAATAGGTATTGTGATTGGTTTATTTTTTCTTGATATGAAATCGGGACTTTGGGGGGAAACCCATGACGTTCTGAAACGAACATATAAGGTGAGAAATCAATAATAATATTATCATTAGTTTAACAATACTCGACTGGTGCAGAATAGTTAAGTAAATAAATTATGTCTGAGAAAAGAAATTTGGTTTATAGTGATTCTATGGAGAGGGTAAGTTTTTCTTTTTTTTTAGTATGCTTGGTGAATATAAGTTGAAGAGAGATAGTCATATTAAAATATATAATTTATAAATTTCATAGCTATTGAATTATCAAGTAAATATCTAGAGGGGCTATATAATTTATAAACAAATATATATATATGTGTACTTCTTACCATTTTCGTAATAAATTGTTCCAAGTATATATTAGAATGAACATCAAATCCCATTTCATGTCACACCTTTAAGCAACATTTCTTCAATAAAATTCCATTTTAACATGCTAACACTTTAACAAACTAAACGCCTTATCTCGAGAAATTTAGCGGCTTGCAACATCAAAACGAATGTAATACGTTTCAAAAACTATGGGCGTTCAAAGATTTACTTTCACATGAGATAAAAATGAGATGGCGTATTTAACGCTATTGAAAAGAAATATTTTTTTAGGACGAGGGGAGGAAAGGATTGAAATTAATAGTCATGTATTTTTTTTAAAAAAAGTAGTTATTTTATTTTATGAGTTTAATATTAGAAATAGAATTATAGTTATTTGAGTTAAAACTTAAGGCACATCAATGAGCTTTTTTGAAGTAGTATGAAAATACTAGTTCTCGTTATTTGAGATCAAATTTATACCACGTCAATGATTTTTCTTTCTGAAGAGCCCTGTTCGTTCTGTTTGAAGACTTTTTTTTATAGGCCAATGTAAATTCATTAAGAACCAACGAGGTCAATAAAACATAGAAAATTAATCGTATATTATTAACAGAGAAGAAAAAGTGAGTTAATTTTGTACTAGGGAGGGAAGGGGAATTCAGAAGATTTTCCGGTCTAAAATACCTCATGGTTTCTCTTTTTTTGATTTCATTTAAATAACATGGAACCAAACTCTAAATTTGAACCAGGCGCCCCCAAAAATGTAAAATAAATGAGGAAAAGTAGTTGAGACTCACTAGATTCCACAAGACCCATAGAGGGGGGGACATACTATTGTAACTACTAGTCCCTAAAGACTATTACACGTACCTGAGTCTTGTGCAACACTATATTAGGGGGGAGGGGGGTCTTATTTTTAACTTCATTTAAATAACATGGAGCCAAACTCTAAATTATAACCATTTAGATTTAAAATGGACCTCTTATTTCGAAGAAACAAGAAAAATATTTTTTTTAGCTTTGTGTCCTACTCTGCTATAATAACTCAGCCTCAGGCCCACAAAATGTAAAATGAATAAGGAAAAGTAGTGAGGGTCCACGAGGTCCATAGCGGGCTGTTTCTTTACTTATGCAAATATTTTCTTCAAGATTTTCTCTATCCATCTCTCTCTCTCTTTCTTGTGTATGTTTGAACACAAGCCTCTAGAAATTAAAACTGAGACTTTTCTTTTTCTCAGGATTGAAAAGACTATATATATATATATATATATATATATATATATATATATATATATATATATATATATATATATATATATATATATATATATATATATATATATTATATATATATATATATATATATATATATATATATATATATCTATATATATATATATATATATTATATACATACATATAATATATATATATATATATATATATATATATCTATATATATATATATATATATATATATATATAATATATATATATATATATATAATATATATATATATATATATATATATATATATATATATATATATATATATATATATATATATATATATATATATATATATAGTTGTAGCAAATAATTTGATTTTGCTATATTTTTTTTAAGAGCATAATGAGAGAAAGGCTGAGATGGCTAGGGTATGTTCTTCAGATGAAGAATGTCAGATTTCCAATGCATTCTGTTACCCGTGATTTGTCTTTGTGACTATGAAACTGGCTTTCTTAGATCTTAAATTTAGCAAACTTCTCGAGTGTGTACTGGATAATACGGAAGTACCGTCTACGGCACTGAAGGTTTTTTTTAAGTAACTGGATATACCCTATTTTATGCATAAATAATGTATACCAGACATCCAAAATGTATTTTGAGCAATTTTGCAAAACAAATTGTTGAGAAATACCGGGAAAAAACAAAAAACAGGTTGTCCCCAGATGGAATGGGAAGATTCATAAAGAAATATTTAAAAGAAAGGGGACCTTTATGGGAGGGGGTAAAGGGTGAGGCTTTAAATAGATTGGGATGGAGGAGAAGCGTACATGAATGAATCTTAAAACGAACAAAGCTTTAATTAAATATGCGAATCAAGATTGAAAAAAAAATCACTATTTAAATTTTATTTATTATAAAAAAGAATTTTACTTTGTCAAGCTTATTTATTTAGATATCCATATAGAAGGTTTTACAAAAAAAAGGATTCAATTCCACTTTCTAGGACGATAATGAGAGAAAGGTTGAGATGGCTAGGATACGTTCTGCAGACGAAGAATGTCAGATTACCAAAGATTGTCCTTGTCGTCCAACTGTCTAGAGTCAAACGAAAAACAGATCGTCCCCGATTGGGATGGGAGGATGTCATAAGAAAATATTGGAGAGAAACGAAAATTTTCTGACAGAGTGGTAAAGAGTGAGACTTTGATAAATATGAACGGAGGAAAAGCATACATAAATGAATAAATAAATCTTAAAACGAATAATGTTATGTAAATAACATGGAGCCAAACTCTAAATCAGAAGCCATGCACCGGCAAAAATGTAAAATAAATAAGTAAAAGTAGTGGAAGCCCACAAGATTCCACAAGACCCGTTTACTGAAAATTAATTACATTACAAATATTTTTCTTACATACTTATTAGAACATTGAAAATAAAAAATGAAATTACAGTAAAATTAAATTTTGAAATGATGTGCTTTTTCAGCAGCTCATATCAGTATATACCAAATATTTAGTTTAATCTTATTTTCTTCCCAAAACCATTCACGACAAATTTAGTTGTACTATAAACAAGAATTTAGGTAATGTCTCCTTCCGTAATTGTAAAAATGTAAAGCCTACCACGTCATTGGCGAACTACATTACAAATATTCTCTTTTCCAGTTATTCTTTTCCAAAACTTTAGCATATTAAATGTGTTCAATAGCTTGTAGCAATTAGATATTTTTCCTTGTTCTGTAAAATATTACCTGCAGATCCCTAGTGATATACTGATTTTAGCCTAATTTGGCACTACAAGCGTGAGCGGTTTTAACAGATAACAATCTGAAAAAGATCCATGAAATACGATTCCACCTATGTTTTTAGTCTGTTGGAAAAAAATAGCTTGTGTCTATAACCAATCTGAAGTTTCTTTTCAATATTTCTAACTCTCTTCTACTTTTTCAGAGTCAAATTTCTTCAAAGAAAATAAATCTACAAAACAACGATAACCTACTGGAAGACCTAAAACCAGCTAGAGAAAATCTTAAAATGAACTTTCAACTCAAATGTCGTGAAGTAATTCAATTAAAAGAGGAACTTGATCACTTTCAACAAATTCCAGAGATCACCAAAAGAAAAACTCAGAAGGAAGAAACTCAAATTTCTTTAATCAGAGTTGAAACCCAACTTGCAACTGCTCTATCTGAAAATTCACTATTGAAAAAAGAAATTACTAAGTTAAAAATTGAAAACAGTACATTTGTAAGTGAAAATGAAAGACTTGACTCAAGAAAAATTTATTGGAAATCTCACTTAAGACAAGCCTTATTATATATATCTTGCCTTTTAAACTCAAAAGTCTTTAAAAGAGAAAATTGCTAAGTTGAATATGGAATACAATCAAATTTTAAAAGAGAAAGAAGAATCTGCTGTAAAAGACGAAGAAGAAATTTCCTGCCTCAAGTCTTTGTAGCATATCTCCAAATAAAAACCAGGACATTAGAAACAGGTTCAGAACGTCTTGAACAAGAAGTCAGAAAGAAAACCAGTTTGATGAACTCTTTAGAAAATATGATTATTCATTTGAAAGACAGAGAAAAAGAATTCTTTCATGACATGGATTTTTGTTATCGCGACTTGTTTTAACGCGATTAGCTAATTTTGGTTTTTATTTATTTAATATTTTAAATCTCTTTGTTATTTATGAATAAAAATTCAATTTACAATATATTTTTGTAATCAATGTTTATTCTTTCCCTGTAACAAATACTCTCTAGAACATCCTCTCAATTTGAATTTTATTTAACTATTTTTTATATTCTTGGAATAAGAAATGAAAATAATATGAGAGATGCAAAATGTGATTTTTTGTGATGTTGTAGTTAAACATGAAAAGATTTTTTTCAGTGTTTAGTTTCTTTGTAATCAGCAGCACAATAGTTAGTTTAAAGTTAATGAATAAAAAAACACCCTTTCAAAGAGTGAGTACCCCCTTCACTAGCCAAGATCAATCACTAAAGCACTTGAAGTAGCAAAAAACTCTTACGTAAACGATTAGTCTAATCTCTAACGTTAGTTGCACAATAATTTACCCCAAAGACACTCTTGAGACTTAATGAACTCTAAACAGACTTACCAATGATGCTTCTTTAATTCACTTGAAGGACCAATGAAATATTGAACAAGCAATGTCTCTAAACATTTTTTTAACTAGATGAAACTATGATAACGGATGTTAAGTTAGGTTCGTTTGGGTTCAGTAAGAGAGCGCGCACGCTCTAACTGAACCCAAACGAACCTAACTTAACATCTGTTATCATAGTGTCACCTAGTTAAAAAAAATCATCTGTGTTGCCATCTACAAATGAATCAGAATAGATGGCAGAATAGTCAGTTATGTAGCCATCTATAACTATAATAGAATAGATGGCAGCAGTAGTGTAATAAAATAAAAGACATATTTGCTGTTAAGATCAAAAAGAATATGACATTAAAAGATTATAACATTTTTATATTTTCTGCAATTTAATTGTCTATTACTATATTGTTTTTACACAGGTAATAGTTTCGACGTGTAGATAAAATATAGCCTACGGAACAATTCAGAATAGAAGTTGAGATTTTCCCTCTTCTGTGGAAAAATTAAGAATTGGAGAGAGAACCCTTTTTCTCTACTATGGAAAATTTAGAATTTAAGAACATTTTGTTTTACATCTACGAAAAGAAAAAACAGGGTGAAATTCTGAACAAAAGTAAGAAAATTATGGAAGAATGGGCAAATTTTCATTTTATATTTACAATTGTTTTTACATAGGTAACAGTTTCGACATGCAGATAAAATAGAATCTACAGTAAGATTCAGAATAGAAGTTGAGGCTTTTCCTCTTACGTGGAAAAATTAAGAATTGGAAAGAAGCTTTTTTTTCTACTATGGGAAAATTTAGAATTTAAGAAAATTTTGTTTTACTTCTATGAAACAAAAAAAAAATGGGAAAATTCAGAACAGAAGTAAGAAAATTATGGAAAAAGGGACAAATTTTCATTTTATATTCACAACAAATCTTTTTTTCCTGTTAATTTTGTTTTAGATCAAGATTCAGAATAGAAGTTGAGATTTTTCCACTTCCATGGAAAAATTAAGATTCCTTCTTTTTTCTCTACTATGGAAAAATTTAGAATTTAAGAAAATTTGGTTTTACTTTACGAAACAAAAAAAAATGGGGAAATTCAGGACAGAAGTAAGAAAATTATGGAAGAAGGGACAAATTTTCATTTTATATTTGCAGCAAATCTTTTTTCCTCTTAATC
>CM051273.1:112500-282500 GCA_027921565.1 Artemia sinica
TTTTTACTAAAAAGTGAATTTACCCACGAAATCAAAGTTTGGCTTAGACAATGGATTGTACTCAACATCTAAAGAGTATGGATTTGAAAGAAAGAGAAAGGTTCTGTTTTACTATTAGATAAAAACAAAACAAAGTTTCTTCAACTGAAAGTAAGGAGCAACCTTAAAATTTAAAACGAACAAAAATTTTTACGTATATAAAGGGGATTTCCCCCTCCTCAATACCTCGCTCTTTATGCTAAAGTTTGAATTTTGTCCTAACTCTTTGATAATGACTCCTGAAACACAGGGGCTGTTTAATTAGAACGATAAGACGCTTTTTTTAAAGTACTAAAAAACTTAACTGTAAAGAGTGAGGTGCTGAGGAGGGGACAACCCACTTTATATAAACAAAAATTTTTACGTATATAAAGGGGATTTCCCCCTCCTCAATACCTCGCTCTTTATGCTAAAGTTTGAATTTTGTCCTAACTCTTTGATAATGACTCCTGAAACACAGGGGCCGTTTAATTAGAACGATAAGACGCTTTTTTTAAAGTACTAAAAAACTTAAGTGTAAAGAGTGAGGTGCTGAGGAGGGGACAACCCACTTTATATACGTAATAATTTCTGTTCTTTCTAAGTTTTAATGTTGCTCTTTACTTTCAGTTTAAATAACTTGATTTTTTAAATTTAATTTCTGATCGTTTTTTTAATAATGCCAGGAATCGGACCCTACCTCCACGGAGAAAGCCCCTCCCCACGAAAATATTCTCTAGCCAATTCAATCCCGGTGAAAATTTAATCCGGAAAATTACTCTAAACCCCTCCGCGCGTAAAATTGAGACAGAAAAGAGATAGCAAGACATATAAAACGAATTTTGGTTACTGTTGTACTATCTGTAACACACGCGCTATATTATATAGGGAAGATACTTAAGAAATTAGGGAAACGGGTTTCTTTCAGTAGAGAATTGGATTACAAACTGTCGTTTGTCATTGCGTTCACGATATTTAAACTATTGTTTTTGGGGTTTAGGGAAAAAAAATCCTAGGTTAGGTTAGGTTTCGTATGTAATATATGCTATGCCTTACCCCCACCCCCTAATGTGCAAATTTATAGCCGAAATTTGTTTTTAAACTATTATATTTTTATCCTATTTTGTTTTATTTCATTAGCATTAACCAAACTCCACTTTTCGCGTGTGTTACAGATAGTACAAAAGTACTGAATTTTTTATAAGAATTTTGGCGAATTCTCCCAGTGTATAATTTCCCCTGACAAGTTTAATCCCTGGAAACGTCCCTTCCCACAGAAAATTCTCCTGTGGAAAAACACCCAAATGAAAATTTGCCCTCCCCCATCCAAAAATATATGCATACATCCCAATAACAAATACTATGCATAAACAATGGGCAAATTTTATAAATTAAAGACCTTTACCCTGGGGATGTGGGGGGATTGTGTTATTCCCAAAGGCATAGTTATTGGGCCTTTTAACTATGATGAACAAAATGACTATCTCAAAATTTTGATCAGACGATTATGGCACAAAAGGGGCGGGGAAGGGGGGCTAGTTGTCCTCCAATTTTTTGGCCACTTAAAAAGGGCACTAGAAAATTTTTATTTCCGTTTAAATGAGCCCTCTTCCGATATTTTAGGACCACTTGGTCAATATGATTACCCCTGGGAAAAAAAAATAATAAACACGCATGCCAAAAAATACAAAATTCCAAATTCTTGCAAATAGGAGCTTGAAACCTCTATAGTAGGGTTCTTCAATACGCTGAATCTGATGGTGTGATTTTCATTAAGATCAATTGACTTTTAGGGGATGTTTCCTCCTTTTCTCGAAAATCAAGAAAGATTTCTCTCGTAACCATTGATGGGTAGGATTAAACTTAAGGAAATTTATATATTGGAAATCAACATAAAAGACCAATTCTTTTGATATATATATATATATATATATATATATATATATATATATATATATATATATATATATATATATATATATATATATTATATATATATATATATATATATATATAATATATATATATATATATATATATATAATATATATATATAATATATATATATATATATATATATATATATATATTGGTATCAAAAATCTGTTTTTTAGAGCTTTGGTTACTATTGAGCTGGCTCAGTCCCTACTTACAGTTCGTTATGATAATCTGATAATCTGATGATAATCATATGATAATTTAGTGTTAAACACTAGTTTAGTGGTTAAAACTAGTAAGTTTTAAACACTGGACCTAAAGAAAGCTACATATAGGCTACAGCTACAGATACAGGAAAGTAATATTTAAAAATGTTGTTTTCCACTCTTTCTATGTTGGGGAAACTTAATTTGGATTTTTTTCTACGGGGGGGGGGGGATTACAAATAAAAACACTTTTAAAACGTATCAAAAATGCGTTACATATTTATTTTTGTTACGTTTTTACGAGACCGGACAAACATTTCGGGGGGAAGGGGTTCAAACCCCCCTCCCCCTGGATTAGGGGTTAGGGGTTTGAAATCCCATGGAAGGATTTGAAAATCCCTAAATATCTTATTTAAAAAGAAAAGTAATGTACTGAAATTCAAGTAAAGCATACTGTAATAATTGATTACACCATTGAATCTACATAGCCCAACTAAACAGAAGAATATCAACTGATGTCTGTCGAAATGATATATTGCTTTTATTGAATTATTTTTCTCTTTAAAAAATATATCAAGGAAAGGTATCTTGCTTAAATGGGGCCCAGAAAGACTTTTTATTTTTTAAAGTGAATATCCCTGTATACCGAACATTTTGTCGTATCCAGATTATTCAAAAAAATTCTATCTAGCTAAGGATATGAGTGCAGTTGCTTGTGGAGCATAATTTACTGTAAAATATAATTAGGATAGGTCGAGCCTCCTTTAAAGACTCGGAATAGCCTTTTTACAAATTCCACTCAAAATTTTAGCCAAAATTTAGCCCGACTGCCAGGAGGTGTCTTAATTGCAAAGTTGAAAATGTCTTATGCAAAGTAGTTAGATCTTTAATGTAATGTTAGATCTTTAATGTAAAATTTAATGTATTAAATTCGGAAAATATCAATATCTTTCTGAAGAATGTAAAGATGTCTATATACTTTCTGTAGCACAAAATTAGGATGTTTCGATGGCAAAGAAGAAGTCATTCTTTCAGGCTACATTCCGTGTTGAATATGCTATGACTAAAAGTCACTTTCAACCAAGAGATTAACCTTTGTTTTTGAAGTTTTTAAGTTAAAGTTGAAGTGTTTTTGAAGTTGAAGAGATTAACCTTTGTTCTTGAAGTTTTTGTTGTTTTTGGGAATCAACCGACTGCTAATATTTGAATTTTAACGGACGGAAAGCACTGTCGAATCTAACGAATTGGTTTTTCTTATTTTTTTTCATGATTCAGCATGGCAGCACTGACAAGAAAATGATACTTCCTTAGAAACTTCATAATTTCAAAATAACCAAAAGAAAAATTTCAAGTGTGAATAGAATTAAGATGGGTCCTGGGGCTTCGGTTACTATTGAGCTTCGGTTTTAGAGCTTCTGTTACTATTGAACCGGGTCAATCCTTACTTACAGTTCGTTACCACGAACTGTTTGATTTCTGTTCGTTTTGAGTTTCATTTATTTATTGATAGTGATTTGTCGGAGTTTTACGCTTGGAAAATTATTTGACTTTATTTTTGCTCATTCTTGGCTTAATGAAACTCTTTTTTTTGCTTGAAAAACTTGCATTGTGGAAATAGTTTTTAAACTAATTTCTGTTCGTTTTTTATTGACTTGGGTGTTTTTCATGGACAAAATAATATTTTATATCTTTTCTGTTTTTTTTTTCTATAAGAATCCATAGTGTGGGTTACTATTTGTATGTTGGGGAAACTTTTTCAACAATATTTAATTGTTGGGCATATCAAAAATATAACTTTCTTAATATAATAGCTTAATAGCTATAATATATAGTTATAAGTTATTAATCTTATTTTATAACAAACTTATCCTGTCTTGTGTTTTTTTAAACAAAAATAGTTTGTTATGCCTTCATTTTCGTGTTGAAGACACAAAAGCCATTCTAATCCTCTCATCCTACGACATTAGACAACAAAATACGTTTGAAATGTTTAACTTTTTTAACTTTAATAAATAAAAAAATATTAAAACCTTAAGGAATATATGTCAGTATATGTGCATTAAACTGACAATCCACGGCCATTTTTTCAGTAAGCTGCAAATTGTGTTCTAGTCTTGAGAAGGTATGAGGCTTGTCAAAGACATAATTTCCAGACCTTTCAACTACGATGAACAAAATGGCATACTCAAAATTTTGGTTGGACATGTTTGGGGAAATGTTCGGCGTGGAAAGGGGTTAGTTGCCAGTAGTATCGATAAACACAATATGAACCCTACAAGGAAATATACAAGAAAATGTGTGCACTTTCAACGGGACAAGACCTGTCAGACCACTTTCTGCAGCTAAAAGGACAGATTTACCTGCCAGACAGGTTTCTGAGGTTAACAGCCAAGCTGATTGACACCCAAGCTGAGTTTTTAATAGACTCATGGATCGGTTTAGTGATTGCATACAATATTAGAAATATCGAAAAGCTGTATAATTTACGTAAAGCAACTCAATTTGCGAAAAAGATATTACATTGGCATAACTCTGCTCTGGACGTCCTTAATGAGGATATGAATAATAGGGTTGAAACTAGGGTGAGAATAATACGAGAATTATTTTAGTTTGTTAGAATGAAAGTGGTAAAAATGGTTAAACTGCTTACTAAATAAGGTAAGTCTGAGAGGATGGTAAGTCTCACACAACTTGACATAAATATTGACATAAACATAAAAAAACATAAACCGCAACCACCAATAACCCTAACCAGCAAGGACCTCAACCTCCAAGAGCCCCTCTCACCGACCTCCAAGAGGCCCCCTCCATCCAAATTTTTGGGGCCCCCTCCCCCCCATTTTAAACTTTTTTGTATTTATTTTTTAAAATGGCAATTTTTTTCAAATATCTTTACATGTCTTAGAATGACATAAAACATAAAAATATTGCATTTAATATTTTCCAAATTCAAAATGAAAATGATATAGAAATGTTAGGCGTGACTATTACTATTTGAAAAATAATGTTTGTAGTAGCACTTTTTTTGGACTGAATTTTTTTGGACCTAAAATTGTTCAAATTTTTTTACATATCTTAAAATTACATGAAATATGCTTGTGGCTGTACCAATCGTACTCTATGCTTGCTCATAGACACGAAACGGCTTTCCCGTTTCATAAGCGACTTTGTGCATCGTTGCATTGAATTTAGGTTAGACTGGTTATAGATGGCAGCACACCTGCTCAGACACACAGTCATAGTGAGAGAGACATGCAAAAAGCTAGGTTAATATAGGTTCACTTAGAGTGGTGCGTAATGAGTTTTGCATGTCTCTCTCACTATGACTGCGTGTCTGAGTGGGTGTGCTGCCATCTATAACCAGACTAACCTAAATTCAATGCAACGATGCATAAAGACAAAATTAATAAAACTTAGATTTTATGAATATTATCTGATGTATCCGATAAAGACGTTGATAACGAATTTATTCACTCTGATAATTAGATTTTGCCAATTTTATCCGATGTATCTGACAAAAGATGTTGATAAAAAAAATTATTCACTCTGACACTTAGATGTCCGATATCATGGGATAAAATTTTTATCAATTTTATCCCATGTATCCGAAAGAAGGATGTTGATATAGAATTTAATCACTCTGAAACTTATATTTTGATAATGTTATCCGACGTATCCAGCAAAGATGTTGACAAGGAATTTATTTACTCTGACACTTAGATTTTGTCAATGTTATCCTATGTAACTGACAAAGGATGTTGTTACAGAATTTAGTCACTCTGATACTTAGATTTTGATAATGTTACCCGACATATCCAGCATAGGATGTTGATTAAGAATTTTTCACTCTGATAATTAGGTTTTGTCAATTTTATCTTACGTATCTGACAAAAAATGTTGATAAAGAATTTATTCATTCTAATAAATAAACTTTGTCAATGATATCCGACGTATCCGACAAATGATGTCGATAAAAAAATGTTAATAAGGAATTTATTCACTCTGATACTTAGATTTTAAAAATGTTAACCGACATATCTGACTAATGATGCTTAATAAATAGTTTATTCAATCTGATACTTAGATGTATCCAAAAAAAGAAGTTGATAAATAATTTATTCACACTGATAACTAGATTTTGACAACGTTATCCAACATATCTGAAAAAAAGATGCTGATAAAAAATTTATTCAATCTGATACTTAGACTTTGTAAATTTTATCCGGATAATCGATGTATCTGGCATAGGATGTTGATAAAGAATTTATTCGTTCTGATATTTAGATTTTGTCAATTTTATACGACATATCCGACAAAAGATGTTGATAAGGAATTTATTCATTCTGATTCTTAGATTTTGTAGATTTTACACGATTAATCTGACAAAGATGTTGATAAAAATTTATTCACTCTGACACTTAGATTTTCTCAGTGCTATCTTATGAATCCGTCAATATATGTTGATAAAGAATTTAATCACTCTGATACACTCTGATACTTAGATTTTGTCAATGTTATCCGAAGTGTCAAACAAAGGATGTCGATAAAGAATTTATTCAATCTGATGCTTAGATTTTATCAATTTTATCCGATGTATCTGACAAAAAAGATGCTGATAAAAGTTATTCACTCTGATACTTAGATTTTGTTAGTGTTATCCAATTTATCCGACAAAAGATGTTGATAAAGAATGTATTCAATCTGATACTTAGATTTTGTCAATTTTATACAATGTATCTGACAAAAGATGCTAATAAAGAATTTATTTACTCTGATACTTAGAATTTGTCAATTTTATCAGACGTATCCAAGAAATGATGTTGATAAAGAATGTTAATAAAGAGAGTATTCTCTCTGATACTTAGATTTGGTCAATGTTATCAAACGTATCTGTCAAAGGACATTGATAAAGAATTTGTTCACTCTGATGCTTAGATTTTCTCAATTTTATCAAACGTATCTGACAAAAGACGATGATAAAGAATTAATTCACTATGATACTTAGATTTCGTGAATTTTATCTGATGTAACTGACAAAGAAAGTTAATAAAAGAATCAATTCACTCTGATTCTTAGATTTTCACAATATTTTCTGACATATCTGACAAAAGATGTTGATAAAGAATTTATTCAATCTGATAGTTCGATTTTGTCAATTTTATCCGATGTAACTGACAGAGATGTTGATAGAAAACATTTATTCACTCTAAAACTTAGATTTTGTCGATGTTATCCTATGTATCCGAGAATAGATGTTGATATAGAATTTAATCACTCTGATACTTAGATTTTGATAATGTTAACCGATGTATCCAGCAAACGATGCTGATAAAGAATGTATTCACTATGATACTTGGAATTTCTCAATTTTATCCAATGTATCCGACAAATGATATCGATAAAGAATGTTAATAAGGAATTTGTTCACTTTGATACTTAAATTTTGTCGGTGTTATCAAACGTATCTGTCAAAAGAGATTGATAAAGAATTTATTCACTCTGATGCTTAGATTTTCTCAATTTTATCAAGCATATCTGACAAAAGACGATGATAAAGAATTTATTCACTATGATACTATCAAACGTATTTGTCAAAATATATTGATAAGGAATTTTTCACTCTGATGCTAAGATTTTCTCAATTTTATCAAACATATTTGACAAAAGACGATGATAACGAATTTATTTATTCCGATTCTTAGATTTTGACAATGTTATCCGATGTATCCGACAAAGGATGTTGATAAATTAGTTATTCAATCTGATACTTAGATTTTGTCAATTTTATCCGATGTATCCGACAAAGATGCTGATAGAAATAATTTATTAACTCTTATACTTAGATTTTGTCAATGTTACCCCATGTATCTGACAATCGATTTCAATACAGAATTTAATCACTCGGACACTTAGGTTTTGATAATGTTAGCCGACATATCGGCAAAAGATGTTGATAAAGTATCTATTCGCTCTGATGCTTAGATTTAACAATTTTATTCCGACCTATCCAACAAAAGATGTTGATAAAGAATTTATTCATTCTAATACAAAGATTTTGTCAATGTTATCCGATGTATTCGATACATGATATCGATAAAGAATGTTAATATAGAATTTGTTAACTCTGATACTTAAATTTTGTCAGTAGTATCAAAAGTATGTGTCAAAAGACATTGATAAAGAATTTATTCACTCTGATGCTTAGATTTTCTCAATTTTATCAGGCATAACTGACAAAGGACGATGATAAAGAATATATTCACTCTGATACTTAGATTTTGTGAATGTTACCTGATGTATCCGACAAAAGAAGTTGAAAAGGAATTTATTCACTATGATACTTAGATTTGGTCAGTGTTATCAAACGTATCTGTCAAAAGACATTTATAAAGAATTTAATCACTCTGATACTTAGATTTTCTCAATTTATCAAGCATATCTGACAAAAGACGATGATAAAGAATTTATTCACCCTGATACTTAGATTTTGTGAATGTTATCTGATGTATCAGACAAAGGAAGTTGATAGAGAATTTATTCAGTCTAATAGTTATATTTTGACAATGTTATCAGACGTATCCGACAAAAGATGCTGATGAATAATTTATTCAATCTGATACTTAGATTTTGTCAATTTTATCCGATGTATCTGACAAAGATGCTAATAGAAAAATTTATTCACTCTGATGCTTAGATCTTGTCAATGTTATTCCATGTATCTGAAAATAGATGTTGATACAGAATTTAATCACTCTGACGCTTAGGTTTTGATAATGTTAACCGAAATATTCGGCGAAGGAAGTTGATAAAGAATCCATTCACTCTGATACTTAGATTTTATCAATTTTATCCTGACCTATCCGACAAAAGATGTTGATAAAGAATTTATTCATTCTGATTCTTAGATTATTTATATGTTAACCTATATATCGACACATGATGTATAAAATTCCTTTTCTTACATCTCCGATGTTTTAATAGACATTCTAAACGTTTGTTATGCTATCTTACTCTAACAATAATGAGAAAATAACAAGGTAATGCATAATGTATTTTTAATGAAACAATGGCATGTAGAATATTAATACAAAAATATATTATTGTACATTATTAATATCATTGAAAAACTTTGGACATTTTGAATCTGTTCCATAAAATAGTTTACCGTGTTCTCTCTTGATACTGTAGCTATTGTCTTCTCATAGTTCGTAATCAGTATAATAATCGTTAATCCATTTTAAGTCATACACAATTTTTGTTGGGGTGTCATCTACAAGTTCAATATGCGTTTCATCTTTGGTATTAATGGATTCAACGACTATATGATCAATAGTAGTAATAATATTCACCTGCGCATTATTTTCCATCAATTTATCTTTATATTCTTAGAGAAATTTTCTGTCAATGCCGTTTTGATTTTGCTAGCGATATTACTGTCTATTCTCAAATTGTTTTTACACAGGTAACAATTCTGGCATGTAGACAAGATATGATTTATGATATTAGTGCAACAGTTGACCTTTCTTTCCTCTTCAGTTTCATTTGTATATTAATACCGGAACGATTGCAATAGGATCTATCAACAGGTAACGTGTTACCAGAACCATTAGCGAGAAGATCCCCATCTTCATCAACTATTATTTTTATATCGGCATTTTCTTTTAGCACTAATTTATCTGGAGATCTCACTCTCACATATCCACCATAATTGATGTTAAACGGTTTCGGTAGTCCAAAGAAATTTAGCTTTTCGCTGTCATGACAACGCACACATACATTTCTAATAAGATCTCCATTAATGCTTGTTTCATAATTCAAATATCGATCCTTGTCAGCATTCAACGCAACGATGATTTTATCGTGTGTACACACTTTCTTTGAATAATTTATTTTCACTGTTTTTCCTAAATATGATGCAGGTATTTATCCTGTCAATGTGTGAAAATTACTGATTTAATATATACATTAAACTAGGTAGTGTTGATAACCTGCCATTGCCATAGAGTACCACTGGGAAAGCTGCGTCGTGTCTATGAGAAAGCATAGAGTACGATTTTTACAGCCGTAAGCATAATTCATGTCATTTTAAGAAATGTAAAAAAAGTCCCAAAATAATTAGTCAAAAAAAGAAAAAAAAGTGCTACTACAAATATAATTTTTTTATGGTAAAAGTCACGACTAACATTTCTATATCATTCTTATTTTGAATTTGAAATATAGAAATGCGAATTTTTATGTTTTAAGTATATTTTATGTCATTCTAAGACATGTAAAAAAGTTAAAAAAAATACCATGTTAAGAAAGAAAATAGAAAAAGAATTTAAAAAAATGGGGGAAGGGCCCAAAAATGTTGCAGGGAGGGGGCCCCTTGGAGGTTGGGAAGAGGGGCTCTTGGAGGTCGAGGTCCTTGGTGGTTAGGGTCATTGGTGGTTGCGGTCCTTGATGGTTCAAAATCATAACCATCTCACTAGTTAATTTCTTAGGATTTCTAAGGAATGTTTTGAATTTCTATATTAAATTTATTTTTTGTTATCTACAACTTTATTGGTTTCAACTTTTTAGCATGCTCCAATGCTAAAGCATATTTTATGTTGGCAACAATCTTCAATTGGTACTTGTGTATTATACAGAACACAGTCAAGAAGTAAAGCTAGGTCAAATCACAAGATCACTTTGGTACCTATAACTATTAGTTTCAACTTTTTAGCATACTTCAATGCTAAGGCATATTTTATATTGACAACACTGCTCGATTGACACTTGTGTATTATACAGAACACAGTCGAGGAGTAAAGCTAGGTAAAGCCACAAGGTCATCTTGGTGCCTGTGACTCTATTAGTTTCAACTTTTTAGCATAACCCAATGCTGAAGCATATTTTATATTGGCAAGACTGCTCAAATGGTAGTTATATATTTTACAGAAAACAGCCAAGAAGTAAAACTAAGTCAAGTCCCGTGATCACCTTGTCTGCAGCAACCGTTTCCATAGACTGATACATATGATGTCATTCTAACATTTATGTCAAGTTGCGTGAAACTTACCACCCTCTCAGACTTACCTTAACTGGTAAGCAGTTTAATCCTTTTTACCACTTTCAATCTAACCAACTAAAATAATTCTCGCATTATTCTCATCCTGGTTTCAACCCTATTATCCTCGTTATGGACGTTCAGAGCTGAGTTAGGCCAATGGAATACCTTTTTCGCAAATTGATTTAGCTTTACGCAAATGATACAACTTTTTGATATCTCTAATATTGTATCCAATCATTAAACCTAGCTATGAGTCTATTACACGCTCAGCTTGGGTGTTAACAAGCTTGGCGGTTAACCTCAGAAACTTGTCTGGCAGGTAAATCTGTCTGTGTAACTTTGATCCACAAATGGGTGTTGACTCAGAAACCTGTCTGGCAGGTAAATCTGTCTTTGTAGCAGCAGAAAGGGATCTAACAGGTCTTGTCCCGTTGAAACTGCACACATTTTTTGTATATTTCCTTGTAAGGTTCATATTGAATATATAGATACTACTGTTGCCCTCCAGTCACTTTTGACTTTTAAAAAGGGCACTAGCCCTTTCAATTTCCAGTCGAATGAGCTTTTTCGAACTTACTACGGCAACTCGTTTTGTACGATTTGTCCTGGTCTAAAACCATAAAAAAAAACTTAAAATAAAAACGTAATAATAGATTGTGCCCACATCGCTCTCAGAATTTCCAGACCTATCAACTAAGCTGAACAAAATGGCTATCTTGGCAAATTTTGGAGGAAAAACCGAAAATACTCAGAATCGAAAATAAATGGGATCTGCCTCAAGGGGAAGGCTCAGAAGCCCTTCGTTCCCCCATTTCTGAGGGCAGGGGGGGGGGGTCAATTTTGGAAGGAAAACCAAAATACTCAGAATCGAAAATAAACGGGATCTGCCTGAAGGGCAAGGCTCAGAGGTCCTTCGTTCCCCCATTTCTCAGGGCAGGGGGGGGGAGGGTCAATTTTGGAGGGAAAAACCAAAAATACTCAGAATCGAAAATAAATGGGATCTGCCTCAAGGGGACGGCTCAGAGGCCCTTCGTTCCCCCATTTCTGAGGGCAGGGGAGGGAGGGTGGTCAATTTTGGAGGGAAAACCAAAAATTACTCAGAATCGAAAATAAATGGGATCTGCCTCAAGGGCAAGGCTCAGAGGCCCCTCCTTCCTCCATTTCTGAGGGTTCGTTCCCCCATTTCTGAGGGCAGGGGAGGGGGGGGGGTCAATTTTGGAGGGAAAACCAAAAATACTCAGCATCGAAAATAAATGGGATCTGCATCAAGGGGAAGGCTCAGAGGCCCTTCGTTCCCCCATTTCTGAGGGCATGGGAGGGAGGGGGGTCAATTTTGGAGGGAAAACCAAAAAATACTCAGAATCGAAAATAAATGGGGATCTGCCTCAAGGGCAAGGCTCAGAGGCCCCTCCTTCCTCCATTTCTGAGGACAGGGGAGGGGGGGTCAATTTTGGAGGGAAAATAAAAATGCTCAGAATCGAAAATAAATGGGATCTGCCTCAAGGGCAAGGCTCAGAGGCCCCTCCTTCCTCCATTTCTGAGGGCAGGGGAGGGGGGGGGTCAATTTTGGAGGGAAAACCAAAAATACTCAGAATCGAAAATAAACGGGATCTGCCTCAAGGGCAAGGCTCAGAGGCCCCTCCTCCCCCCTCAGAAAAAGTTTTAACAAGAAATGTCTGAAAAGTATTTTTTTTGGGGGGGGGATGGAGCGATGACAGATTGGATGTCTCAAACTAGTGATAGTGCTGTACTGTGGTACGAATTGCTTGTGAAAAACCCAAATGAATTAGTTGAAAATAAAGTTTTAACAAGAAATGTCTGAAAAGTTTTTTTTGGGGGGAGTGAGGGCGATGACAGAGTGGATGTCTTAGACTAGTTATAGTGCTGTACTCTGGCATGAATTGCTTGTGAAAAACCCGGATGAATTAGTTGAAAATAAAGTTTTAACAAGAAATGTCTGAAAAGTATTTTTTTGGGGGGGTGGGAGGCGATGACAGAGTGGATGTCTTAGACTAGTTATAGTGCTGTATTCTGGCATGAATTGCTTTCGAAAACCCGGATGAATTAGTTGAAATAAAGTTCTAACAAGAAATGTCTGAAAAGTATTTTTTGGGGGGATGGGGCGATGACAGAGTGGATGTCTTAGACTAGTGATAGTGCTGTACTGTGTACAAATTGCCTGTGAAAAACCCAAATGAATTAGTTGAAAATAAAGTTTTAACAAGAAATGTCTGAAAAGTATTTTTTTTGGGGGGTGGGAGGCGATGACAGAGTGGATGTCTTAGACTAGTTATAGTGCTGTACTCTGGCATGAATTGCTTTCGAAAACTTGGATGAATTAGTTGAAATAAAGATTTAACAAGAAATTTCCGAAAAGAATTTTTTTGGGGGGGGTGGGGGCGATGACAGAGTGGATGTCTTAGACTAGTTATAGTGCTGTACTCTTGCATGAAATTGCTTTCGAAAACCCGGATGAATTAGTTCAAATAAAGTTTTAACAAGAAATGTCTGAAAAGTATTTTTTTCGGGGGGGGGGGTGGGGGCGATGACAGAGGGGATGTCTTAGACTAATTATAGTGCTGTACTCTGGCATGAATTTCTTTCGAAAACCCGGATGAATTAGTTGAAAATAAAGTTTTAACAAGACATGTCTGAAAAGTGTTTTTTGGGGGGTGGGGCGAAGACAGAGTGGATGTCTTAGACTAGTTATAGTGCAGTACTCTGTCATGAATTTCTTTCGAAAACCCGGATGAATTAGTTGAAAATAAAGTTTTAACAAGAAATGTCTGAAAAGTATTGATGACAGAGTGGATGTCTTAGACTACTTATAGTGCTGTACTCTGGCATGAATTGCTTTCGAAAACCCGGATGAATTAGTTGAAAATAAAGTTTTAACAAGAAATGTCTGAAAAGTATTTTTTGGGGGGTGGGGCGAAAACAGAGTAGATGTCTTAGACTAGTTATAGTGCTGTACTCTGGCATGAATTGCTTTCGAAAACCCGGATGAATTAGTTGAAAATAAAGTTTTAACAAGAAATGTCTGATTTTTTTTTTTTTGTTAAACACAATTGGCTGAAATAAAAGCGGAACTCTTAAAATCACATCTCAAGGTCAGTAAATAATTCCTTTGTTTTTTTGTTTTTTTTTTGTTAAACACGATTGGCTGAAATAAAAGCGGAACTTTTAAAATCACAACAACTAAAGGTCAGTAAATAATTCCTTTGTTGTTTTTTTTGTTAAACACGAGCTATTGTAGAAAATAATTTCAAAGTACCAAGTCACATGATAGTTACGCTATTTTAGAAAATAATTTCAAAGTACCAAGTCACATTATAGTTGCGCTATTGTAGAAAATAATTTCAAAGTACCAAGTCACATGATAGTTACGCTATTATAGAAAATAATTTTAAAGTACCAAGTCACATGATAGTTACACTATTGTAGAAAATAATTTCAAAGTACCAAGTCACATGATAGTTGCGCTACTATAGAAAATAATTTCGAAGTACAAAATCACATTATAGTTACACTATTGTAGAAAATAATTTCAAAGTACCAAGTCACATGATAGTTACGCTTTTGTAGAAAATAATTTCAAAGTACCAAGTCACATGATAGTTACGCTTTTGTAGAAAATAATTTCAAAGTACCAAGTCACATGATACTTACGCTATTATAGAAAATAATTTCAAAGTACCAAGTCACATTATAGTTACTTTATTGTAGAAAATAATTTGAAAGTACCAAGTCACATGATAGTTACGCTTTTGTAGAAAATAATTTCAAAGTACCAAGTCACATTATAGTTACGCTATTGTAGAAAATAATTTCAAACTACCAAGTCACATGATAGTTACGCTTTTGTAGAAAACAATTTCAAAGTACCAAGTCACATGATAGTTACGCTATTGTAGAAAATAATTTCAAAGTACCAAGTCACATGATAGTTACGCTATTGTAGAAAATAATTTCAAAGTACCAAGTCAGATGATAGTTACGCTATTATAGAAAATAATTTCAAAGTACCAAGTCACATTATAGTTACGCTATTGTATAAAATAATTTCAAAGTACCAAGTCACATGATAGTTACGCTTTTGTAGAAAATAATTTCAAAGTACCATGCCACAAGATAGTTAAGCTTTTGTAGAAAATAATTTCAAAGTACCAAGTCACATGATAGTTACGCTATTGTAGAAAATAATTTCAAAGTACCAAGTCACATTATATTTACACTATTGTAGAAAATAATTTCAAAGTACTAAGTCACATGATAGTTACGCTTTTGTAGAAAATAATTTCAAAGTACCATGTCACATGATAGTTACGCTTTTGTAGAAAATAATTTCAAAGTACCAAGTCACATGATAGTTACGCTTTTGTAGAAAATAATTTCAAAGTACCAAGTCACATGATAGTTACGCTATTGTAGAAAATAATTTCAAAGTACCAAGTCACATGATAGTTACGCTATGGTAGAAAATAGTTTCAAAGTAACAAGTCACAAGATAGTTACGCTATTGTAGAAAATAATTTCAAAGTACCAAGTCACATGATAGTTACGTTATTATAGAAAATAATTTCAAAGTACCAAGTCACATGATAGTTACGCTATTGTAGAAAATAATTTCACAGTACCAAGTCACATGATAGTTACGCTTTTGTAGAAAATAATTTCAAAGTACCAAGTCACATGATAGTTACGCTATTATAGAAAATAATTTCAAAGTACCAAGTCACATGATAGATACGCTATTATAGAAAATAATTTCAAAGTACCAAGTCACATGATAGTTACGCTATTATAGAAAATAATTTCAAATTACCAAGTCATATGATAGTTACGCTATTGTAGAAAATAATTTCAAAGTACCAACTGTAGAAAACAATTTCAAAGTACCAAGTCACATGATAGTTACGCTATTTTAGAAAATAATTTCAAAGTACCAAGTCACATTATAGTTACGCTATTGTAGAAAATAATTTCAAAGTACCAAGTCACATGATAGTTACGCTATTATAGAAAATAATTTCAAAGTACCAAGTCACATGATAGTTACACTATTGTAGAAAATAATTTCAAAGTACCAAGTTACATGATAGTTGCGCTATTATAGAAAATAATTTCAAAGTACCAATCACATTATAGTTACACTATTGTAGAAACTAATTTCAAAGTACCAAGTCACATGATAGTTACGCTATTGTAGAAAATAATTTCAAAGTACCAAGTCACATGATAGTTACGCTATTGTAGAAAATAATTTCAAAGTACCAAGTCACATGATAGTTACGCTATTGTAGAAAATAATTCCAAAGTACCAAGTCACATGATAGTTACGCTATTATAGAAAATAATTTCAAAGTACCAAGTCACATTATAGTTACGCTATTGTAGAAAATAATTTCAAAGTACCAAGTCACATGATAGTTACGCTTTTGTAGAAAATAATTTCAAAGTACCAAGTCACATGATAGTTACGCTATTGTAGAAAATAATTTCAAAGTACCAAGTCACATGATAGTTACGCTATTGTAGAAAATAATTTCAAAGTACCAAGTCACATGATAGTTACGCTATTGTAGAAAATAATTTCAAAGTACCAAGTCACATGATAGTTACGCTATTGTAGAAAATAATTTCAAAGTACCAAGTCACATGATAGTTACGCTATTGTAGAAAATAATTTCAAAGTACCAAGTCACATGATAGTTACGCTATTGTAGAAAATAATTTCAAAGTACCAAGTCACATGATAGTTACGCTTTTGTAGAAAATAATTTCAAAGTACCAAGTCACATGATAGTTACGCTATTGTAGAAAATAATTTCAAAGTACCAAGTCACATGATAGTTACGCTATTGTAGAAAATAATTCAAAGTACCAAGTCACATGATAGTTACGCTATTATAGAAAATAATTTCAAAGTACCAAGTCACATGATAGTTACGCTATTGTAGAAAATAATTTCAAAGTACCAAGTCACATGATAGTTACGCTATTGTAGAAAATAATTTCAAAGTACCAAGTCACATGATAGTTACGCTTTGTAGAAAATAATTTCAAAGTACCAAGTCACATGATAGTTACGCTATTGTAGAAAATAATTTCAAAGTACCAAGTCACATGATAGTTACGCTATTGTAGAAAATAATTTCAAAGTACCAAGTCACATGATAGTTACGCTTTTGTAGAAAATAATTTCAAAGTACCATGTCACATGATAGTTACGCTATTGTAGAAAATAATTTCAAAGTACCAAGTCACATGATAGTTACGCTTTGTAGAAAATAATTTCAAAGTACCATGTCACATGATAGTTACGCTTTTGTAGAAAATAATTTCAAAGTACCAAGTCACACGATAGTTACGCTATTGTAGAAAATAATTTCAAAGCACTAAGTCACATGATAGTTACGCTATGGTAGAAAATAGTTTAAAAGTACCAAGTCACAAGATAGTTACGCTATTGTAGAAAATAATTTCAAAGTACCAAGTCACATGATAGTTACGTTATTATAGAAAATAATTTCAAAGTACCAAGTCACATGATAGTTACGCTATTGTAGAAAATAATTTCAAAGTACCAAGTCACATGATAGTTACGCTTTTGTAGACAATAATTTCAAAGTACCAAGTCACATGATAGTTACGCTATTATAGAAAATAATTTCAAAGTACCAAGTCACATGATAGATACGCTATTATAAAAAGTAATTTCAAAGTACCAAGTCACATGATAGTTACGCTATTATAGAAAATAATTTCAAATTACCAAGTCATATGATAGTTACGCTATTGTAGAAAATAATTTCAAAGTACCAACTGTAGAAAACAATTTCAAAGTACCAAGTCACATGATAGTTAAGCTTTTGTAGAAAATAATTTCAAAGTACCAAGTCACAGGATAGTTACGCTTTTGTAGAAAATAATTTCAAAGTACCAAGTCACATGATAGTTACGCTATTGTAGAAAATAATTTCAAAGTACCAAGTCACATGATAGTTACGCTTTTGTAGAAAATAATTTCAAAGTACCAAGTCACATAAGAGTTACGCTATTATAGAAAATAATTTCAAAGTACCAAGTCACATGATAGTTACGCTATTAAAGAAAATAATTTCAAAGTACCAAGTCACATGATAGTTACGCTATTATAGAAAAAAATTTCAAAGTACCAAGTCACATGATAGTTACGCTATTGTAGAAAATAATTTCAAAGTACCAACTCACATGATAGTTACGCTATTGTAGAAAATAATTTCAAAGTACCAAGTCACATGATAGTTACGCTGTTATAGAAAATAATTTCAAAGTACCAAGTCACATGATAGTTACGCTATTGTAGAAAATAATTTCAAAGTACCAAGTCACATGATAGTTACGCTATTATAGAAAATAATTTCAAAGTACCAAGTCACATGATAGTTACGCTATTATAGAAAATAATTTCAAAGTACCAAGTCACATGATAGTTACGCTATTGTAGAAAATAATTTCAAAGTACCAAGTCACATGATAGTTACGCTATTGTAGAAAATAATTTCAAAGTACCAAGTCACATGATAGTTACGCTATTGTAGAAAATAATTTCAAAGTACCCAGTCACATGATAGTTACGCTATTGTAGAAAATAATTTCAAAGTACCAAGTCACATGATAGTTACGCTTTTGTAGAAAATAATTTCAAAGTACCAAGTCACATGATAGTTACACTATTATAGAAAATAATTTCAAAGTACCAAGTCACATGATAGTTACGCTATTACAGAAAATAATTTCAAAGTTCCAAGTCACATGATAGTTACGCTATTATAGAAAATAATTTCAAAGTACCAAGTCACATGATAGTTACGCTATTGTAGAAAATAATTTCAAAGTACCAAGTCACATGATAGTTACGCTATTGTAGAAAATAATTTCAAAGTACCAAGTCACATGATAGTTACACTATTGTAGAAAATAATTTCAAAGTACCAAGTCACATGATAGCTACGCTATTACAGAAAATAATTTCAAAGTTCCAAGTCACATGATAGTTACGCTATTATAGAAAATAATTTCAAAGTACCAAGTCACATGATAGTTACGCTATTGTAGAAAATAATTTCAAAGTACCAAGTCACATGATGGTTACGCTATTGTAGAAAATAATTTCAAAGTACCAAGTCACATGATAGTTACGCTATTGTAGAAAATAATTTCAAAGTACCAAGTCACATGATAGTTACGCTATTGTAGAAAATAATTTCAAAGTACCAAGTCACATGATAGTTACGCTGTTGTAGAAAATAATTTCAAAGTACCAAGTCACATGATAGTTACGCTTTTGTAGAAAATAATTTCAAAGTACCAAGTCAAATGATAGTTACGCTATTATAGAAAATAATTTCAAAGTACTAAGTCACATGATAGTTACGTTATTGTAGAAAATAATTTCAAAGTACCAACTGTAGAAAAATAATTTCAAAGTACCAAGTCACATGATAGTAACGCTTTTGTAGAAAATAATTTCAAAGTACCAAGTCACATGATAGTTACGTTATTATAGAAAATAATTTCAAAGTACCAAGTCACATGATAGTTACGCTATTGTAGAAAATAATTTCAAAGTACCAAGTCACATGATAGTTACGCTTTTGTAGAAAATAATTTCAAAGTACCAAGTCACATGATAGTTACGCTATTATAGAAAATAATTTCAAAGTACCAAGTCACATGATAGTTACGCTATTATAGAAAATAATTTCAAAGTACCAAGTCACATGATAGTTACGCTATTGTAGAAAATAATTTCAAAGTACCAACTCACATGATAGTTACGCTATTGTAGAAAATAATTTCAAAGTACCAAGTCACATGATAGTTACGCTATTATAGAAAATAATTTCAAAGTACCAAGTCACATGATAGTTACGCTATTGTAGAAAATAATTTCAAAGTACCAAGTAACATGATAGTTACGCTTTTGTAGAAAATAATTTCAAAGTACCAAGTCACATGATAGTTACGTTATTATAGAAAATAATTTCAAAGTACCAAGTCACATGATAGTTACGCTATTGTAGAAAATAATTTCAAAGTACCAAGTCACATGATAGTTACGCTTTTGTAGAAAATAATTTCAAAGTACCAAGTCACATGATAGTTACGCTATTATAGAAAATAATTTCAAAGTACCAAGTCACATGATAGATACGCTATTATAGATAATAATTTCAAAGTACCAAGTCACATGATAGTAACGCTATTATAGAAAATAATTTCAAAGTACCAAGTCATATGATAGTTACGCTATTGTAGAAAATAATTTCAAAGTACTAACTGTAGAAAATAATTTCAAAGTACCAAGTCACATGATAGTTACGCTATTGTAGAAAATAATTTCAAAGTACCAAGTCACATGATAGTTACGCTATTATAGAAAATAATTTCAAAGTACCAAGTCACATGATAGTTACGCTATTATAGAAAATAATTTCAAAGTACCAAGTCACATGATAGTTACGCTATTGTAGAAAATAATTTCAAAGTACCAAGTCACATGATAGTTACGCTATTGTAGAAAATAATTTCAAAGTACCAAGTCACATGATAGTTACGCTATTGTAGAAAATAATTTCAAAGTACCAAGTCACATGATAGTTACGCTATTGCAGAAAATAATCTTCAAAGTACCAAGTCACATGATAGTTACGCTTTTGTAGAAAATAATTTCAAAGTACCAAGTCACATGATAGTTACGCTATTATAGAAAATAATTTCAAAGTACCAAGTCACATGATAGTTACGCTATTATAGAAAATAATTTCAAAGTACCAAGTCACATGATAGTTACGCTATTATAGAAAATAATTTCAAAGTACCAAGTCACATGATAGTTACGCTATTGTAGAAAATAATTTCAAAGTACCAAGTCACATGATAGTTACGCTATTGTAGAAAATAATTTCAAAGTACCAAGTCACATGATAGTTACGCTATTATAGAAAATAATTTCAAAGTACCAAGTCACATGATAGTTACGCTATTGTAGAAAATAATTTCAAAGTACCAAGTCACATGATAGTTACGCTATTATAGAAAATAATTTCAAAGTACCAAGTCACATGATAATTACGCTATTATAGAAAATAATTTCAAAGTACCAAGTCACATGATAGTTACGCTATTGTAGAAAATAATTTCAAAGTACCAAGTCACATGATAGTTACGCTATTGTAGAAAATAATTTCAAAGTACCAAGTCACCTGATAGTTACGCTATTGTAAAAAATAATTTCAAAGTACCAAGAAATTTAATTAAGGAAATTATTAAAAAAAAATTTAGACGGGGTTACGTGCGCCACGTAACCCCGTCTAAATTTTTTTTTTCATAATTTCCTGAATTAAATTTCTTGGTACTTTGAAATTATTTTCTACAATAGCGTAACTATCATGTGACTTGGTACTTTGAAATTATTTTCTACATTAGCGTAACTATCATGTGACTTGGTACTTTGAAATTATTTTCTACAATAGCGTAACTATCATGTGACTTGGTACTTTGAAATTATTTTCTATAATAGCGTAACTATCATGTGACTTGGTACTTTGAAATTATTTTCTACAATAGCGTAACTATCATGTGACTTGGTACTTTGAAATTATTTTCTATAATAGCGTAACTATCATGTGACTTGGTACTTTGAAATTATTTTCTACAATAGCGTAACTATCATGTGACTTGGTACTTTGAAATTATTTTCTACAATAGCGTAACTATCATGTGACTTGGTACTTTGAAATTATTTTCTACAATAGCGTAACTATCATGTGACTTGGTACTTTGAAATTATTTTCTATAATAGCGTAACTATCATGTGACTTGGTACTTTGAAATTATTTTCTATAATAGCGTAACTATCATGTGACTTGGTACTTTGAAATTATTTTCTACAATAGCGTAACTATCATGTGACTTGGTACTTTGAAATTATTTTCTACAATAGCGTAACTATCATGTGACTTGGTACTTTGAAATTATTTTCTACAATAGCGTAACTATCATGTGACTTGGTACTTTGAAATTATTTTCTACAATAGCGTAACTATCATGTGACTTGGTACTTTGAAATTATTTTCTATAATAGCGTAACTATCATGTGACTTGGTACTTTGAAATTATTTTCTATAATAGCGTAACTATCATGTGACATTGTACTTTGAAATTATTTTCTACAATAGCGTAACTATCATGTGACTTGGTACTTTGAAATTATTTTCTACAATAGCGTAACTATCATGTGACTTGGTACTTTGAAATTATTTTCTACAATAGCGTAACTATCATGTGACTTGGTACTTTGAAATTATTTTCTATAATAACGTAACTATCATGTGACTTGGTACTTTGAAATTATTTTCTACAGTTGGTACTTTGAAATTATTTTCTACAATAGCGTAACTATCATATGACTTGGTACTTTGAAATTATTTTCTATAATAGCGTAACTATCATGTGACTTGGTACTTTGAAATTATTATCTATAATAGCGTAACTATCATGTGACTTGGTACTTTGAAATTATTTTCTATAATAGCGTAACTATCATGTGACTTGGTACTTTGAAATTATTTTCTACAATAGCGTAACTATCATGTGACTTGGTACTTTGAAATTATTTTCTACAATAGCGTAACTATCATGTGACTTGGTACTTTGAAATTATTTTCTATAATAGCGTAACTATCATGTGACTTGGTACTTTGAAATTATTTTCTACAATAGCGTAACTATCATGTGACTTGGTACTTTGAAATTATTTTCTACAATAGCGTAACTATCATGTGACTTGGTACTTTGAAATTATTTTCTACAATAGCGTAACTATCATGTGACTTGGTACTTTGAAATTATTTTCTACAATAGCGTAACTATCATGTGACTTGGTACTTTGAAATTATTTTCTACAATAGCGTAACTATCATGTGACTTGGTACTTTGAAATTATTTTCTATAATAGCGTAACTATCATGTGACTTGGTACTTTGAAATTATTTTCTATAATAGCGTAACTATCATGTGACTTGGTACTTTGAAATTATTTTCTATAATAGCGTAACTATCATGTGACTTGGTACTTTGAAATTATTTTCTAAAAAGCGTAACTATCATGTGACTTGGTAATTTGAAATTATTTCTAAATAGCGTACTATGTGACTTGGTACTTTGAAATTATTTTCTACAATAGCGTAACTATCATGTGACTTGGTACTTTGAAATTATTTTCTATAATAGCGTAACTATCATGTGACTTGGTACTTTGAAATTATTTTCTATAATAGCGTAACTATCATGTGACTTGGTACTTTGAAATTATTTTCTATAATAGCGTAACTATCATGTGACTTGGTACTTTGAAATTATTTTCTACAATAGCGTAACTATCATGTGACTTGGTACTTTGAAATTATTTTCTACAATAGCGTAACTATCATGTGACTTGGTACTTTGAAATTATTTTCTACAATAGCGTAACTATCATGTGACTTGGTACTTTGAAATTATTTTCTATAATAGCGTAACTATCATGTGACTTGGTACTTTGAGATTATTTTCTACAAAGCGTAACTATCATGTGACTTGGTAATTTGAATTATTTTCTACAGTTTTGGTACTTTGAAATTATTATCTAAATAGCGTATCTATCATGTGACTTGGTACTTTGAAATTATTTTCTTAATAGCGTAACTATCATGTGACTTGGTACTTTGAAATTATTTTCTACAATAAGCGTAACTATCATGTGACTTGGTACTTTGAAATTATTTTCTACAATAGCGTAACTATCATGTGACTTGGTACTTTGAAATTATTTTCTATAATAACGTAACTATCATGTGACTTGGTACTTTGAAATTATTTTCTACAATAGCGTAACTATCATGTGACTTGGTACTTTGAAATTATTTTCTACAATAGCGTAACTATCATGTGACTTGGTACTTTGAAATTATTTTCTATAATAGCGTAACTATCATGTGACTTGGTACTTTGAAATTATTTTCTACAATAGCGTAACTATCATGTGAGTTGGTACTTTGAAATTATTTTCTACAATAGCGGAACTATCATGTGACTTGGTACTTTGAAATTATTTTCTATAATAGCGTAACTATCATGTGACTTGGTACTTTGAAATTATTTTCTATAATAGCGTAACTATCATGTGACTTGGTACTTTGAAATTATTTTCTACAAAAGCGTAACTATCATGTGACTTGGTACTTTGAAGATATTTTCTGCAATAGCGTAACTATTATGTGACTTGGTACTTTGAAATTATTTTCTATAATACGTAACTATCATGTGACTTGGTACTTTGAATTATTTTCTACAAAAGCGTAACTATCATGTGACTTGGTACTTTGAAATTATTTTCTACAGTTGGTACTTGAAATTATTTTCTTTAATAACGTAACTATCATGTGACTTGGTACTTTGAGATTATTTTCTACAAAAGCGTAACTATCATGTGACTTGGTAATTTGAAATTATTTTCTACAGTTGGTACTTTGAAATTATTTTCTACAATAGCATAACTATCATGTGACTTGGTACTTTGAAATTATTTTCTATAATAGCGTAACTATCATGTGACTTGGTACTTTGAAATTATTTTCTATAATAGCGTAACTATCATGTGACTTGGTACTTTGAAATTATTTTCTATAATAGCGTAACTATCATGTGACTTGGTACTTTGAAATTATTTTCTACAAAAGCGTAACTATCATGTGACTTGGTACTTTGAAATTATTTTCTGCAATAGCGTAACTATCATGTGACTTGGTACTTTGAAATTATTTTCTATAATAACGTAACTATCATGTGACTTGGTACTTTGAAATTTTTTTCTACAAAAGCGTAACTATCATGTGACTAGGTACTTTGAAATTATTTTCTACAATAGCGTAACTATCATGTGACTTGGTACTTTGAAATTATTTTCTACAATAGCGTAACTATCATGTGACTTGGTACTTTGAAATTATTTTCTACAAAAGCGTAACTATCATGTGACATGGTACTTTGAAATTATTTTCAACAAAAGCGTAACTATCATGTGACTTGGTTCTTTGAAATTATTTTCTACAAAAGCGTAACTATCATGTGATATGATACTTTGAAATTATTTTCTACAAAAGCGTAACTATCATGTGACTTGGTACTTTGAAATTATTTTCTACAATAGCGTAACTATAATGTGACTTGGTACTTTGAAATTATTTTCTACTATAGCGTAACTATCATGTGACTTGGTACTTTGAAATTATTTTCTACAAAAGCTTAACTATCATGTGACATGGTACTTTGAAATTATTTTCTACAAAAGCGTAACTATCATGTGACTTGGTACTTTGAAATTATTTTCTACAATAGCGTAACTATAATGTGACTTGGCACTTTGAAATTATTTTCTATAATAGCGTAACTATCATGTGACTTGGTACTTTGGAATTATTTTGTACAATAGCGTAACTATCATGTGACTTGGTACTTTGAAATTATTTTCTACAATAGCGTAACTATCATGTGACTTGGTACTTTGAAATTATTTTCTACAAAAGCGTAACTATCATGTGACTTGGTAGTTTGAAATTATTTTCTACAATAGCATAACTATAATGTGACTTGGTACTTTGAAATTATTTTCTACAATAGCGTAACTATAATGTGACTTGGTACTTTGAAATTATTTTCTACAAAAGCGTAACTATCATGTGGCTTGGTACTTTGAAATTATTTTCTACAATAGTGTAACTATAATGTGACTTGGTACTTTGAAATTATTTTCTATAATAGCGTAACTATCATGTGACTTGGTATTTTGAAATTATTTTCTACAAAAGCGTAACTATCATGTGACTTGGTACTTTGAAATTATTTTCTACAAAAGCGTAACTATCATGTGACTTGGTACTTTGAAATTATTTTCTACAATAGCGTAACTATAATTTGACTTGGTACTTTGAAATTATTTTCTATAATAGCGTAACTATCATGTGACTTGGTACTTTGAAATTATTTTCTACAATAGCGTAACTATAATGTGACTTGGTACTTTGAAATTATTTTCTATAATAGCGTAACTATCATGTGACTTGGTACTTTGAAATTATTTTCTACAATAGCTCGTGTTTAACAAAATGAAAAACAACAAAGGAATTATTTACTGACCTTTAGTTGTTGTGATTTTAAAAGTTCCGCTTTTATTTCAGCCAATCGTGTTTAACAAAA
The DNA here is from genome assembly GCA_027921565.1 of Artemia sinica. Lineage (NCBI taxonomy): Eukaryota > Metazoa > Arthropoda > Branchiopoda > Anostraca > Artemiidae > Artemia > Artemia sinica. Next base: position 138,979 of record CM051273.1, read on the forward strand.
AAAAACAAAGGAATTATTTACTGACCTTGAGTTGTGATTTTAAGAGTTCCGCTTTTATTTCAGCCAATTGTGTTTAACAAAAAAAAAATTCAGACATTTCTTGTTAAAACTTTATTTTCAAATAATTCATCCAGGTTTTCGAAAGCAATTCATGCCAGAGTACAGCACTATAACTAGTCTAAGACATCCACTCTGTCATCGCCCCCACCCCCCAAAAATATATTTTTCAGACATTTCTTGTTAAAACTTTATTTTCAACTAATTCATCCGGGTTTTCAAAAGCAATTCATGCCAGAGTACAGCACTATAACTAGTCTAAGACATCCACTCTGTCATCAATACTTTTCAGACATTTCTTGTTAAAACTTTATTTTCAACTAATTCATCCGGGTTTTCGAAAGAATTTCATGCCAGAGTACAGCACTATAACTAGTCTAAGACATCCCCTCTATCATCACCCCCACCCCAAAAAAAAATACTTTTCAGACATTTCTTGTTAAAACTTTATTTCAACTGATTCATCCGGGTTTTCGAAAGCAATTCATGCCAGAGTACAGCACTATAACTAGTCTAAGACATCCACTCTGTCATCGCCCCCACCCCCCAAAAAAATATTTTTCAGACATTTCTTGTTAAAACTTTATTTGAACTAATTCATCCGGGTTTTCGAAAGCAATTCATGCCAGAGTACAGCACTAAAACTAGTCTAAGACATCCACTCAGTCATCGCCTCCCACCCCCCAAAAAAATACTTTTCAGACATTTCTTGTTAGAAACTTTATTTTCAACTAATTCATTTGGGTTTTTCACAAGCAATTCGTACCACAGTACAGCACTATCACTAGTCTATGACATCCACTCTGTCATCACCCCATCCCCCCCAAAAAAAAATTTCAGACATTTCTTGTTAAAACTTTATTTTCAACTAATTCATCCGGGTTTTCGAAAGCAATTCATGCCAGAGTACAGCACTATAACTAGTCTAAGAAATCCCCTCTGTCATCGCCCCCACCCCCCAAAAAAAATACTTTTCAGACATTACTTGTTAAAACTTTATTTCAACTAATTCATCCGGGTTTTCGAAAGCAATTCATGCCAGAGTACAGCACTATAACTAGTCTAAGACATCCACTCTGTCATCGCCCCCACTCCCCAAAAAAAAATACTTTTTAGACATTTCTTGTTAAAACTTTATTTGAACTAATTCATCCGGGTTTTCGAAAGCAATTCATGCCAGAGTACAGCACTATAACGAGTCTAAGACATCCACTCTGTCATCGCCTCCCACCCCCCCAAAAAAATACTTTTCAGACATTTCTTGTTAAAACTTTATTTTCAACTAATTCATTTGGGTTTTTCACAAGCAATTCGTACCACAGTACAGCACTATCACTAGTCTAAGACATCCACTGTCATCGCCCCATCCCCCCAAAAAAAACTTTTCAGACATTTCTTGTTAAAACTTTATTTTCAACTAATTCATCCGGGTTTTTCACAAGCAATTCGTACCCCAGTACAGCACTATAACTAGTCTAAGACATCCACTCTGTCATCGCCCTCACCCCCCCCCCCCCGAAAAAATACTTTTCAGACATTTCTTGTTAAAACTTTATTTTCAACTAATTCATCCGGGTTTTCTAAAGCAATTCATGCCAGAGTACAGCACTATAACTAGTCTAAGACATCCACTCTGTCATCGCCCTCACTCCCCCAAAAAAATACTTTTCAGATATTTCTTGTTAAAACTTTATTTTCAACTAATTCATTTGGGTTTTTCACAAGCAATTCGTACAACAGTACAGCACTATCAATAGTTTGAGACATCCAATCTGTCATCGCTCCATCCCCCCCAAAAAATACTTTTCAGACATTTCTTGTTAAAACTTTTTCTGAGGGGGGAGGAGGGGCCTCTGAGCCTTGCCCTTGAGGCAGATCCCATTTATTTTCGATTCTGAGCATTTTTGATTTTCCCTCCAAAATTGACCCCCCCCTCCCCTGCTCTCAGAAATGGGGGAACGAAGGGCCTCTGAGCCTTTCCCTTGAGGCAGATCCCATTTATTTTCGATTCTGAGCATTTTTCGGTTTTCCTCCAAAATTGACCCCCCTCCCTCCCCTGCCCTCAGAAATGGGGGAACGAAGGGCCTTTGAGCCTTCCCCTTGATGCAGATCCCATTTATTTTCGATTCTGAGTATTTTTGATTTTCCCTCCAAAATTGACCCCCCCCCCGTCCCCTGCCCTCAGAAATGGGGGAAAGAACCCTCAGAAATTGAGGAAGGAGGGCCTCTGAGCCTTGCCCTTGAGGCAGATCCCATTTATTTTTGATTCTGAGTATTTTTTGGTTTTCCCTCCAAAATTGACCCCCCTCCCTCCCCTGCCCTCAGAAATGGAGGAACGAAGGGCCTCTGAGCCTTCCCTTGAGGCAGATACCATTTATTTTCGATTCTGAGTATTTTTGGTTTTCCCTCCAAAATTGACCCCCCCCCCTCCCCTGCCCTCAGAAATGGGGGAACGAAGGGCCTCTGAGCCTTGCCCTTGAGGCAGATCCCATTTATTTTCGATTCTGAGTATTTCTGGTTTTCCTTCCAAAATTGACTCCCCCCCCCTCCCCTGCCCTCAGAAATGGGGGAACGAAGGGAACGTTAGATCCTATTTTAAATTGACAATACTTTTCAAACATCCCTTGTGTATTATACAGACCACATCAGAGAGGTAAAGCTAGGTCAAGTCACAATGTCATTCTATCGTCGTTAGCCATTTTCATAGACTGATGTTGTTTCAAATTTATAACAAATTAACTGAGTTAACAACTCCTTCGGGGTTACCTTAACTGCTAATCTGTTTAATCCTTTTTTTCTCCACCTTCCTACAATCCAGTCACTAATTAGAATCATTCACACTCCTATTATTCAAAACATTAATTAATATCGTTCATAGTGTCCAATTTGCGAATTCCTTATCTATTTTACTCTTTGAAAGAGTTATTCAAACTGTGAAATGCTACAACACGACAGTCTATTTCATAGGCAAAATATTTGAATTCCTTTTATTCAAATCCAATCACCTATCAAGTTATCAAAAAATATTTGAATATATTAAGTTATAGGCAATACTGGTTTAGAAAAACTAGAATAGTGACATAATTTCACTTTATCGACCCTCAAATTCCATTTAGGTTGCCGTGACTAGAAGTATAATGCTATGTGAGAGGGCTCTGAATCTCTTTGAAAAGGTGTAGAGGCGCGATAGAATAACGTAGAAATTGCTATATGTCTCGTAGAAGTATTAGGCCATGTAAGGGAGCTCTGAATCTCTTTGAAAAGGTGTAGAGGCGCGATAGAATAACGTAGAAATTGCTATATGTCTCGTAGAAGTATTAGGCCATGTGAGGGAGCTCTGAATCTCTTTGAAAAGGTGTAGAGGCGCGATAGAATAACGTAGAAATTGCTATACAGGGTACAGAAGTATTAGGACTTGTGAGGGAGTTCTGAATCTCTTGAAAAGGTGTATACGTCCCGTAGAAGTATTTGCTATACGTCCCGTAGAATCCAGAAGGCGCATTCTACTGACAAGACTTAAAACGGCGATCCCCCAGGCTCTGGGGGGCGTTTTTGTTATCTAATTTTTGAACAATTTCCAAAACAATGGCTATCTCAAAATTTGTAAAAGGCGGGTTTGGGGAAAAAACAGCGTGGGGGGGTAGTTTAACTCCCTTGACTCTTAAAAAGTGAACTAGAACGTTCAATTTCCAATCAAATGAGCCTTCTATGAAGTTTATACAAGCATCCCTTTCATAAGAACCATACATGCCCTTAGGGCATAACTTAGAACGCCTTCTCCTGTACCCTGGGGGTTTGTATTGACACCGGAGTTTTTCTTATCCGACCTTTGAACTATTTTTTTTAACAAGATGTCTATCTCAAAATTTTCCTCAGATGGGTTTTGAAAAAGAAGGCGTGGGGGTGGGGGGGGGGCTAGCTGCCCTCGGGTCTCTTTTGACTATTAAAAAGTGAGCTCAAACTTTCAATATCCAATCAAATGAGCCCTCTCTGAAGTTGATACGAGCATCCCTTTCAAACGAACAATATATGCCCCAGGGCATAACTTACAACGCCTGCCCCCAGGGCCCTGGGGGTTATGATGACACCTGAGTTTTTGTTATCTGACTTTTGCTGACGTTATCTGAAATTTTTAACTTAATGGCTATCTCAAAATTTTATCTGACATTATCTGAAATTTTTAACCTTAAGGCTGTCTCAAAATTTTTATTGGATGCATTTGGGGAAAAAAGGGCGTGGGGAGGGGCTAGTTGCCCTCCAATCTCTTTTGACTCCAAAAAACATAACTAAAACCTTCAATTTCCAATCAAATGAGCCATCTCTGATTTTTTTACGAGGATTCCTTCAATAAGAACCATATATTCCCCCAGGGCATAACTTACAACACCTGCCCTCGGGCCCAGGGGGGCTGTTTTGACCCCTGAGTTTTCGTTATATGGTCATTGAACTATTTTTAAAAAAAGCTACCTCAAAGTCCTTATCGGATGGGTTTGAGAAAAAAAGGCGTGGAGGGGGCGTGGAGGGCTATGTGCCCTCCAATCTCTTTTGACTCTTAAAAAGTAAACTAGAACTTTCAGTTTCCAATCAAATGATCCCTCTTTGAAGTTAATACGAGCATCCCTTCCATGAGACCCATATATGCCCCCAGGGCATAACTTACAACACCTGCCCCCGGGCCCTGGTGGGTTGCATTGACACCGGAATTTTTGTTATATGATCTTTGAACTATTTTTAACAAAATAGCAATCTTAAAATTTTTATTGGATGCATTTGTGGGGAGGGGGTTGCGGGGGGGAAGCTGGTTACCCTCTAATATATTTTGACGCTTAAAAAGTGAACTAGAACTTTCAATTTCCAATCAAATGAGCCCTCTCTGAAGTTTATACGAGCATTCCTTCCATAAGAACCATATATGCCCCCAGGGCATAACTTATAACCCTTGCCCCTGAAGACTGTGGGGGGAGTATCCTGCTCAAACATATAATTTCCAGAAATTTCAACTACGTTGAACAAAATGACTATATCAAAATTTTGATTGGATGTATTTGGGGAAATGGTGGGCGTGGAAGGGGTGTCAGTTGCATTAGAATCATTTTCGCCTATAAAAAGGGAACTAGCCATTTAAATTTCCAATCGAATGAGCCCTTTCTGAAGTTTCTATGACAATGTTGTCTATACAAAACATTATATACAAAAACTATAGATGCCCCTAGAGCATTACTCATAACGCCTGACTCCGGGCCCTGGCGGGTTCCGTCGACACAGGAATTTTTCTAATCTGACCTTTGAACTATTTTTCATGAAATGGCTATTATAAAATTTTATCGGATGGGCTTGGAGGAAAAAGGGTGTGGGGGGGCTAGTTGCCCTCGGAAATCTTTGAACTCTTGAAAATTGAACTAGAACTTTCCATTTCCAATCAAATGAACCCCCTCTGAAGTTTATACGAGTATCCCCTTCATAAGAACCATATACGCCCCCAGGACAACACTTACAACACCTATCCCCAGGACTCTGGGGAGCGTTTTTTGTTATCTAATTTTTGAACAATTTCAAAAATACTGGCTATTTCAAAATTTGTAATGGACAGGTTTGGGGAAAAAGAGCGTGGGAGCAAGTTTAACTCTCTTGATTCTTAAAAAGTGAACTAGAACTTTCAATTTCCAATGAAATGAGCCCTCTATGAAGTTTATAAGAGCATCCCTTTCATAAGGACCATACATGCCCTTAGGACATAACTTGGAACGCCATCCCCTGTGCCCTGGGGGGTTGTATTGACACCGGAGTTTTTCTTATCCGACCTTTGAACTATTTTTTTCTTTAACAAGATGTCTATCTCAAAATTTTCATCAGATGGGTTTTGAAAAACAAGGCGTGAGGGGGGATATCTTCCCTCGGATCTCTTTTGACTATTAAAAAGTGAGCTCGAACTGTCAATATCCAATCAAATGAGCCCTCTCTGAATTTTATACGAGCATCCCTTCCATAAGACACATATATGCCCCCAGGGCATAACTTACAACGCCTGCACCCGGACCCTGGTGGATTGTGTCAACAACGGAATTTTCGTTATATGATATTTGAACTATTTTTAACAAAATAGCTATCTTAAAATTTTTATTGGATGCATTTGGGAAAACAGGGTTTAAGGGGAGGGGAGCTGGTTACCCTCCAACATCTTTTGAAGCTTAAAAAGTTAACTAGAACTTTCAATTTCCAATCAAATGAGCCCTCTCTGAAGTTTATACGACAATGTTGCATATATAAAACCTTACATGCCCCCATGGCATAACTTACAACCCTTCCCCTGAGGGCCTTTTGGGAGTTGTCATCCTCCAAGACCTAATTTCCAGAACTTAAAACTACGTTTAATAAAATGGCTGTCTCAAATTTTTTTTTGGATGTGTTTTGGGAAAAGGTGGGCGTGAGAGGGGGTTAGTTGCCCTCAAATCACTTTTGACTATGAAAAAGGGCACTAACCCTATGAATTTCCAATCAAATGGGTCTTTTTTGAAGTTTCTACTACAACGCCTTCTATAAAAACCTTATATGCCCCCAGGGTATAACTTAAAACCCTTGCCTTGAGGGTTGGGGAGGAGTGTCCTCCTCAAAAACAAATTTTCTATCTGGAAATCAACTACGCTGAACAAAATGGCTATCTCAAAATTTTGATTGGATGTGTTTGGGGAAATTATGGATGGGGGGGGGGCTAGTTGCCCTCCAATCACTTTTGACTATTAAAAAGGGCAATAGCCCTTTGTATTTTCAATCGAATGAGCCTTTTTTAAAGTTTCTATGACAACACCTTCTATAAAAACCTTACATGCCCCCGGGCATAACTTAAAACCCTTGCCCTGAGGTTTGTGGGAGAGTGTCCTCCTCAAAAACATATTTGCTATCTGGAAATCAACTACGCTGAACAAAATGGCTATCTAAAAATTTTGAGTGGATGTCTTTGGGGGAATGGTGGGCGTGGATGGGGGGGCTAGTTGCCTTCCAATCACTTTCGATTATTAAAAAGGACACTAGCCCTTTGAATTTTCAATCGAAAGAGCCTGTTTTGAAGTTTCTACGACAAAGCCTTCTATAAAAACCTTATATGCCCCAAGGGCATAACTTAAAACCCTTGCCCTGAGGTTTGTGGGAGAGTGTCCTCCTCAAAAACATATTTGCTATTTGGAAATCGACTACGCTGAACAAAATGGCTATCACAAAATTTTGATTGGATGTGTTTCGGGGAATGATGGGCTAGGGGGCACTAGTTGCCCTCCAATCACTTTCGAATATTAAAAAGAGCCCTAGAACTCTCGATTTCCAAACGAATGAGCCCCCTTTGAAGTTTCTACGACGACCTCTTCCATATGAAGTGCCTCTGGGAAAAAAAATAATATTATAATAATAATAATAATAAAACATTGGAGCCATATGGCCTTTACTATAGGTAACGCTATAGCGTTGCCTCTAATAAAGTCTCACTGCTTCGTGTTTGTGTATTTTTCTTATGTGATTAAAAATTCAGTTTTTGTGTCCAAATTTGAATCAAATTTAATGATTTCACAATACAACTTGCATTGTTACCAAGTAGCATATATGAATACCAGTGGCTTATATTTTTCCTGTAGTCCCCCTCTTGGAGTAAAAAAAAATCTTTTCGTGGTATTGTCGTTGAAAAGGGTCTTGTTTTTTTACGCATGTTTGTTAAAGATATTAAAAAGACAACAAAATTCCACTCCCTGGACTCTGAAAAATACTCTTCCCCCCCCCCCTCCCGGCCGTGTCCATAATATTGTTTTGGAGGCAGGGGCACAAAAAAAAAGTTAAAAGAAAAACCTATCGGAAATTTGTTTAAATGCATTGCGTTATGTTTTAACGAGTCAGACAAAAACATCGGAGGGGGGGCACTGGATCCGGCTTTGCCCCCCCTAATTTCCAAGAATTGACGCTCTTGATCAATGCCACAAGTATCACCTGGCAGGGTGACAATTTTCATTGCAATTCAGCATGTTTTCTTGGGTAAATTTGAGACAATTTTGTCCAGGTCTTAATTGGAAAAATTTTCCTTTACAATTCAAATTTTGAAATAAACTTTGATATTATAGGAAATATTTTTGTTGTTTTGAAAAAACTAAAGACAAAGTGATAAGTTTATTGAATTTTATTTGAAAATTGCAACCGAAATTAAATTTGCGACAAACTTTGTTACTCGTACTTTAATAAACTCTTTGATAATCCTCGTTAAATTATTTCTTCTAAGCCTATTGGCTGAAGTCAAAGTGTAGTATCTGTTTATATCAGCTTAATATCTCACACGCTCCCTTCATGGGGCCAAGAACATTAAACTGATTTTTGGAAATCAGAGGGATGTCGGGGTCGCCCAACTCCCTCCACACGATGGCTCGGAATTGTAGTACCGCCGGGATCGGTGTACCCCTTTCGAGGGGAAATCAATCATAGGAATAATACGTTTTCCAACTTAACGGAAACCACTCTTGTAATTTCCTAGTCCTTCAATATATTGAACATCATATTTTTTTTCTCTGAAAGAAAATTGATTTGGATCTGTTTAAATACATTGCGTTACATTTTAGCGTATCAGACAAAAAAATCTGGAGGGAGGGGCACAGGATATTAGACAGGCTTGAAATCAAATCCTTTATGTCTTACGAATTGTCTCGTTACCATTGTGCTACAGCAACTGTTACTAAGCGTGATATTATCAAACACATCATGATTTCACAAACAAAAGGATGGGTGACGTCACAATCATAGGTTACAACCATCATGGTTGCAGGGTTAGCTGCAATTTAGTAAATGACGAACCACAGCCCTTAGTAATAATAAAAATTGTTGCAAAGAATAAACTCCTGCCCAGAGTAACTAAAATATTCAATAAAATGGAATTTTCGACGAAAACGACACGGCCATAATAGTAACAAAAAGTCCATCTTTAAGGACTTTTTTTTTCATTTTCTATTGCTTTTTCAGGGTTCAAAGCTTAGGGTGCATTGATAAGTTTATGCTCAAATTCTACTATCTTAGCTTGAAGGCCATCTAATCTTCAATACAGTCTTCTGGCTACATTGTTAGTTACAAGATAGAAATATAGAATTAATCAAATAAATGGAATCATGAAAAGGATACATACTAAAAAAAAATGAAGCAAATAATCATTTATGTGATAAACAAACACTGCCTCGTGTTTGTGTATTTTTTTTTATGTAAAAAACAGTTCAGCTTTTGTGTCCAAATTTGAAGCAAATCTAATGATTTCACAATACAACTTGCATTGTTTCCAAGTGGCATATATGAATATCAGGAGCTTGCCTCTCAATGTTTTTCCTTCAGTCCCCCTCTTGAATTAAAAAAAATCTTTTCGTGGTATTATCATTGAAAAGGGGCTTGTTTTTTTGACGAATGTTTGTTAAAAGTATTGAAAAGACAACGAATCCATTAAGTTGATGATTAAAGTGTATTCTTTAAGATATTTTGGTACAAGCGATTGGTGTGGTCAAGGCTTGCCCTTGTTTCTATAGCAGGCCTTGCTGCAGAACCGTCCTAAATTTTACAAAAATCTGTTTTTCTCCAGAGGGAGGAGAATTTATGAGGGCCCATGGGCCTCTACGACATTGGAAGGAAGCGATTCTTGTATTTATTTACTAAGTTCTTAGATGGTGTAAAAACGAGCCAAGTCCAAGCTACATTCAGTCCTCTTTTATTTCGTTTTAGAAAGTAACTATTGCTGGATTTGTTATCCTTACAGCATATCCACGTAATTTATTTAGTCTAAAAAGTAAAGGGCAAAGCATTGCTCAAGAAATATGAACAAAACTAGTAGAAGTCCTTACAGAATGGTAGTCCATGAGGCATTTCTCTTCTGCATTTGAAGAATCAAAAGATAATACCATCTTGGAATGCAACGTCCCTCGTACTACCTTTTTTCTACTAAGTCTTCCTAGGTCCAGTCCATCTTTTAGGACTTTTTTTTTATTTTCTATTGCTTTTCCAGGGTTCAAAGCTTAGGGTGCTTTTATAAGTCTATACTCAAATTCTACTATAAAACTAGAATTATACTTGAAGGCCATCTTTTCTTCAATACAGTCTTCTGGCTACATTGTTAGTAACTAGATGGAATTACAGAATAAATCAATCAACTGGAGAATGAAAAGAATAAATACTCACTGTTTTGTTGCTGTTTATTTGATTGGGTGATTAAAAATACAGCTTTTAAAAATAAAGTGTTTGTCCATATTTGGAGCAAATTTAATAATATCACAGTAAAAATTGTATTACTAAAAAGTACCATGTATGAATACCAGTAGCTTCAATTGAGGGGGGGGGGGGGTATTTTCCTACAAGATTTTTTCTGCGTTCCCCCTCTCGTATTCAAGAAAATGTTTTCGTGGTATTATTATTATTATTTGAAAAAAGGCTTGTTTTTTTTCGTATTTTTGTTAAAGAAATTGAAAAAAAAAGATTTTTCCCTCCTTGGATTATGAAAACTACTGTTTTGTCTCCCATCCTCACCAGGACCGTTTCCAGAATTTTTTTTTGGAGGAGGGAGGACAAAAAATTAGTAAAAAGCATCAAAATTTTTTTAAATGCATTGCGTTACGTTTTAACGTATCAGAAAAAATATCGAGGGGCGGGAGCAAAGGATATGTCATAGCCCCGTCAATTTCCATGAACTGATGCTATTGATCAATAATAGTTGTGTCAACTGGCGGAGTGTCCATTTTCTCTGCAAGATTTGTTTGTCTTGCAAGCCCTAGATTAAAAAAAAAAAAAAAAATCTATTCGTGGCAGTTTTAAGAATTGAATAGTTTGCATGAATAGTAAAATTGAAAAGACAACAAATTTAACCTCCCTGGATTGTGAAAAATGCTTTTTATTTATTCGTTTCAAAACTTGTACACCACTGCCTCAGTGGGTACTCCGTTTCCTTGACTAGGTAGTCAGGTGTGCTTTTTTTGTATTAGAACCGTAACCGTACAGGCTTGAAATCAAACCCTTTATGTCTTAGGGATTGTCTCGTTACCATTGTGCTACGGCAACTGTTACTGAACAAGATATTATCACACATCATGATTTCACAAACAAAATGATGGGTGACGGCACAATCACAGGTTACAACCACCATGGTTGCAGGGGTAGCTGCAACCTAGTAAATGACGAACCACAGCCCTTAGTAATAATAAAAATTGTTGCAAAGAATAAACTCCTGCCCATAGTAACTAAAATATTCAATAAAATGAAATTTTCGACGAAAACAACACGGCCATAGGAACAAAATACAACTTGCATTGTTACCATGCAGCATGTGTGAATATCAAGGGCTTGCCTCTCAATGTTTTTCCTGTAGTCCCCCTCTTAGATTAAAAAAAATCTTTTCGTGGTATTATCATTGAAAAGGGGCTTGTTTTTTTACATTATATTTGTTAAAGATATTGAAAAGACAACGAAATTCCACTCCCTGAACTCTGAAAAATATTCTGTTGCCCCCCCCCCCCAGGGCCGTCTCCATAATATTGTTTTGGAGGCAGGGGTACAAAAAAAAGTTTAAAAAAAAACATCGGAAATTTGTTTAAATGCATTGCGTTACGTTTTAACGAGTCAGACAAAAATATCGTTGGGGGGGCACTGGATCCGGCCTTGCCCCCTAATTTCCATGATTTGACGCTCTTCATCAACACCAGTGGTATCAACTGGCGGAGTGACAATTTTCATTGCAAATGAGCGTGTTTTCTTGGGTAATTTTGGGACAATTTTGTCCAAGTCTTAATTGGAAAATTTCCCTTTACCATTAGAATTTTGAAATAAACTTTGATATTATTGGAGATATTTTTTGCTGTTTTGAAAAATCTAAAGACAAATTGATAAGTTTATTCAATGTTATTTGAGCATTGCAACCGAAATTAAATTTGCGGCAAACTTTGCTGCTCGTATTCTAATAAACTCTTTGACAATCCTTGTTAAATTATCGCTTCTCAGCAGCGTTGCCAACGCGGTACAATTGCACCGTTTTTGGTACAATTTAGAGGTCCTGGTACAATGCGGTACATTTGAAAAATTTTTGTTCAATCGTAATTTTAACGTTATTCACATCTCGTGAACGACGTTATTGGCGAAATTGGTTTCGAAGATCTGTGCGAAATCATCAAGAAGCGGAAATTCTCGATAATAGTTGATGAAAGCACAGACTTGTGTAACAAAAAGAGCCTGGTTATAATTGTTCGCCATCTTGATCTGAATAGGGTTGATCGAGAAGACAGTTTTCCGGTAAGAGACTCCTTGAGACCTATAGAAGTTCAGCAGTATGCAGCCAAAGATATTTACCGAGCCATAACTGAACTACTTTTTCAAGAAATTGGAGCTCCAAAGGCATACCTAATAGGATTTGCCGCAGACAATGCGTCGGTTATGATGGGGGAGCAAGGTGGTGGTTAGGCGAAGCTGTCAGAAGACTTCTTAAGTTTTTTTGTACTTGGTTGTTCATGCCATTTCATTCACATATATCCTAGTGCTGCCCGCAAACAATTGCCAAAAGAAATTGAAGATTTTTGTCAGGATGTATAAGGCTACATTTGTCACAGCCCAAAACGGGCCAGTGAGATTTTAGAATTGCAAATGTTAATGGAATTGAAAGAACATCGAATTTTGAGACAAAACGACTCGATGGTTGTCTAGACAAGCCGTTGTAGCTCAATATTTGGAGCAGTGGGAATGTATTACTTTATTCTTCCGTGCGGAAAGTCTTAAAGAGGCCAACAAGCCGGGGAAGGCCACTGCCATACTAAAAAATCTGCTGTCAGCGGTTTTCAAGGCTTACTTTGCCTTCCTGGTGTATATTTTGAAATATATCGAAGACCTAAACAAGCAATTTCATGCAGAAGACACCCAAATTCATCTTGTCTATAATTGCTTTTCTGAAGTGTACAAGACAATAGCATCCCACTTTTTTTTGCCTAGTTATACCAAAGAAAGTGATTCCCACCTCATAAACCCACATGACACCTACTACTCCGTCTATGTCAAGGACGTGGAATGTGGGGGTTGAGTTGAAGTGATTTTTGCCAAAGAAAAGGTATATCTATCTGCTGCAGTTAAGTTTAAAAAGAGTGTAGGAAATATTTGATTGTGCTCTGTGATGAGATGAGAAAGCATTTTTTCAACTCCAGTTGTTAATCGGTAAGAAACTTCAGAATTTATTGAGTGACAATGACTTGGAAGATATCGTCGAAAAGAGGAAGAGATTACCCTTTTGCTCTGAGCTTGGTACTTCGATTGACTCAGATCCAGCCGTGTTTTAGACTCGGGTTTACAGGCCAAAAGATGACAATGGGTCAAAACGTTTTCTTCTGCTCGGGCGTTTCACTTTAAGCCTACTTGTTCTCCCACACGGTTCTGCTACTGCTGAGCCAACTTTCTCAGCTGTCAATTTGAACAAAACCAGCATTAGAAATCGTCTCGGTTTCATCACCTTGAACGGGCTTCTCAGTGCAAAACAAATCGTCTCAAAGAATTGGAAACCACCCTTGAAAATGGTTTTGCATCCAATGTGGAAAAACTGTGGAAGGGGATATAAAAAAGCTGGGCTACAAGAAGAAACAGCAGAAAAAATGACCAGCAAGCACATATATTCCTCTTTTTTTTAATATTACAGTTTTGTACCTTTGTACGGTTTAATCTGAATTTATAGCCGCTAGCGAAAGTTTCTGTTTATATTCTATACTTTCAGCTGTGATTTTTTGTTAAACGCTGGTCGCCATTTCTATCGAGTAAAACCCAAGTGAATTTATTTCAATTGGCCTTGTCTTCTCGCTTTTTTAGTTCTCGAAAACGTCATTTTTGCTCAGGGCTACTTCTAAATGTTCAGAAAACGGGAAGAAGGAGTTGTTAAACGATTTTAACCACTTGACCAACCAGTTGACTGAGTGGTTAAGGAGATCAACGTCTTTTGTTTAACTATAAAACCATGTAGGTCAAAATAGACATTTCGTTGCTACAGCCGTTCGGACCTTGTCACACCCAAAAGATCCTTAATAACTACCAAAAATCAACAACTCGGATCTTTTCTCCATTACTTATGAAAATGCCGAAGTGAAAATGAATCTCTATGATTGGTTTTTACTTTTCGACTAAGATAGGTAGCGGTATCGATAATCGAAATAAAATTTCGCTCTGTTGATATTCTCATGACGATTTTTTATGCCATCTCTTCAAATTGAACTAGCACTAAACTTAATCTATTGGTAACGTTAATGTCAAAGCTGGAAATACCCGTAGAACTCATGCAGGTAACAGACCGCTAGGTAGCAGAACAAAGAAGGACGAATTTCACAGGTTTTTTGGCACTTTTTTCACAGGTTTTGAAAATTCATAGTGGCAACCCTGTATATCGGCTAATTTTCTAGAGACAGTAAGTGTCCTTTTTTGGTTGATTTGGACAATTTTGTCCCTAAGAGTTTTGACAATCCTGAATTTGTCCAGATAGAGTGGTGTTAGAAAATTAGGCTATAGAAAATTATAAAATGACTTGATTGTTATTCAAATAAATTTAAGGCCTGTTTTTTAATAAAATCATCATTCCTCGTCCTTCCTATCATTCCACAATTTTATGTTAATTATTTTAATAATTAAAATAGAGCTTTTTATTAAATTTTTATTTTTGGAATTTAGGCTATCCCGTAAGCAGGACAACTGTAAACAGGTTGTACATGAATGGAGGGTCTGACTTTCTTTGGTAAGGTGAGGATTTCAAAGAGTTGGCAAAATTACATGAATAACAAAATATGTTACAAGTATACTCTTTAAGATTTGACTTTTTTTTTCGAATGAAAAGGGGGAAGGGGATAATTTCTTTTATCCATGAATGGATAAAAAAAAGGTAAAGATACACTATTTAACTTTTCAGTTCGTCCCGGCGGTGCTGATGTCTGTTTCGTGGCCCTTCAACCAGGAAGTGCGATGGGCAGGGGGAAGGCATCCTATGCTTTCGCATACTCTACCTGTTTACCTTCCATAGATTTCTCTGGCACCCGTTTAAATCTGGGTTAACTCTGGCTGAGCTTACAGTCACGCCATTGACCCTTGTTCCAAACCAAATAAATAGTGACACCAGGACTCGAACCCCTGTTCTCGCGGACAAAAGATTTCAAATCAAGCGTGCTAACCACTTTAGTGGGTAGCTCACTGTAAATAGGATTACTCTTTCAAGCAATACTTCTTCAACTGAATAAAGTAGGCGACTAAGATTACTTGAATGTTGAAGTGAACTAACGTCGCCTGCTTTAGTCCCAAAGGTAATTTTTCTAATTAATTTTTAGAATGTATTTGAATCGAAAATTATTGGTAGAATTTATAAAATATGACATTTTTATAACATAATTTTGTTCCCTGGTAAAGTTTTTTTTCTGGTTTCACCCCTGCCACTCGAAAACTTGTCGGTCACCCATAATAACAAAATTAGAGCAACAAACTTTAGTTTTAAAATGTTCGAAAGAAAGTAAACTAGTCCTGAAGATATAATAATTATTTTTTTCTGTTTTTTCTCAGTTACTGGGTTTTTCTTCAGATGATTTTTTTTTTTTTTATCTTGCCTATATGCATATTCCGTTGAGTATAAATTTCAAAAAGGGTTACAGCTGCTATTCGTCTTCTAGCTATACAATAGCAATAAGCAGTTTTATGTTACAGGGGTTTAAAATGTCGAGAATAGGAGTCTCCTTTTATTTATTTGTATCTGCTTATTCATTATGTATAGATATATACATATATATATATATATATATATATATATATATATATATATATATGTATATATATATATATATATATATATATAGATATATATATATATATATATATATACATATATATATATATATATATATATATATATATAATATATATATATATATATATATATATATATATATATATATATATATATATATATATATATATATATATATTTATATATATATATATATATATATATATATATATATATGTATATATATATATATATATATATATATATGTAGGTAAAGATTACTTGCGACAGTGACTATTACAACGAGTCGAAATTGAAGACGAAGAAAAAAGAAATATCCAGTTGGAAGAAATATATGGTTAGAAGATAAGCGGCAGCGGGAATTACAAGCGACAGCGAGAATCAGTACTTGTCAAAAATATTTTGGAAAACTGGCTTCCTGGGATTTTCTCGCCTGCAAAAAGGATCTACACAGATCACGAGTATGAGAAAATTTGTTTGGAGCTTCAGTTTTAGAAAAAAAACATGATTAATGTCATATTTATGAGCATATTTCAAGAGAACAAATTACATCAATTCCACCCCATCCCCTCCCTTCCCAGGAATGAGCGTATCGTTTTATATATATGATGTATGCAACATAAATAAAGGAACATATTTAAGAATAAAATACTAAGTGTAATTAGTCTATTTACAAAAGGCGGTTTAAGCAGTTTCATAATGCCCAGAGGACAAATAAACAACCTAAACCATTAAACGTGACAAGACCTATCAGAGCAGCTAAAGTAAAGGGTATTGAAAAAATGTTTAAAGTAAGGATAAACGAAAATGAAGAACAAAGAAATATACAATTAGAATACTTGCGTCAGCGACAATTGCAACGAGCCAAATACAAAAGTGAAGAACAAAGAAATATCCGGTTCGAAGATAAGCGGCAACAAGAATTATGACAAGTCAAAAACAAAAGTAAAGAACTAAGAAATATGCGGTTACAAAAAATTCAACGAGGTAGAACGAATTAAATATGAAGAACAAAGAAATATGCGGCTATAAGATAAGTCACAGCTATAACAAAGCAAAATGCGGTTAGAAGACAAGCGGTAACAAGAGTTGCAAGCGAGAAAGCGAGAAAGCGAGCATCAAAACGTGTCAAAAATGAAGCGTTCCGATAGTTTGTTTTCATTTAGTTAAACTTTCTCGGAAGTTTCAACCTCGTATCCTTAGCCGTAGTAGTATCCGCATCAGTAACGGTATTTATATTAAGTACATAGCGAAAGCTGGTTAGTTCAACAACCCCCTCAACATGCCCTAAAAGTTTCAACATAATGCTCTAAGCCATTGGTTCTTAAAGTTGGCTTTGCTCCGAACCATCTAACAAAAATTCCCAATCTTAGGTCCACGCTTTTGCTGCTTTAGAGAAAAGATGACATTAATATTGATAATACTCAATTTGGTAGTGGCGAGTAGTGGAACTTATTTGTTCTGACAAAAAAAAACCATCAGAAACATCAGAAACATGACTTGTTAAAATCAGAAAAATAATTGTTTTTTATTACTTTCATAACTAAACCTGCAAGTTTTTTTTTACAAAGTTATATGAGCTAGTACAGAGGATTTTCATAGCTTCATCAGACAGGCAAGGATAGTTGTCAGCAACTGAGAGCCAGAATCTCCGTAACTGTTTACGATCAAAACTATTTTCAGTGACACATCTTCTGATAAATCAATGAGTTCTTCACATGATTTTTTTTTTGACAGGTCGTCTAATAGATGTTTAATATATTCAGTTTTTCTTTCCACTTAAACTGTAACTTCATTACGTAATCCCACTAATCGTGTCAGTAGTGCTTCTCTTTGAAGGCTATAGTGTTTTCCACAAAGCACACGGACTTTGCTAAGATCTCTCGTAACTGTATTGAGCTTTACTAAGATCTCTCGCAATTGTATTGAAAATTACCTCAGCAATTCCATGACCTATTGGCTTTCACGAGGATTCAGAAGGATTTGGTTAACTATTTTTCAGTGACGCATCTTGTTTTTCAGTGACAAATCATGGGATAAAGAACACACTGAACTTCTATTAAAAAAAACTTGCACAATAGAGGGCCTCAACTGTTTCTTTTTTGTAAAGACCCTTACATAAATAAAAAACAAAACAATAACCGGCAAATTCTGTTGCTGGGTTACCTGCCCTATTACAATCATTTACTAGCCAGCCTTTAAAGATACTTACCTACACTTCATTACGAAATGTTTGACTTCATGTCCGTATTAGCTTCGTATAAGTAACCCGAAAAATAATAAATTAATTTTTATACGTGGGACCAGAAAGTATAGGTGACACGTGACATACAAAAGTAAAAACGGACACTAGTGCCGACAAAAAAAGAAGACAAAAAAACACACAAGAGCCATATAGTATTTGTCGATTCTTAAATCTTTTTCCAGGGTAACAATAAAGTAGCATTAGAGTAGTAATAGGGGCTTGATCTCAGCCTCTGAAAACAAAAAGTAACTAAGAAACTTGAGAACAATATCAATGGTTAGATGGCAATGGCATTTTTATATACACAGACGCCAGTTTCACTTTCACTTTCTTTTCAATTTATCTTGTGGGCTAAGCACATTGAAAATAATTTTTTATTTTCGTTTCAGAAGAAATGGATAAAACTGTTATACAATTAGATTAATAAATCAAATGTTAACTAGCATATCCGTCTTAAGAAGCTAAATTCAAGAAATGCATATGTTATTTCAAGTATTCTATTACAAGTATTTCAACAAAGGAAACAAAAATGGACAAAACAGTCGGAAAATGACATAATAATGAGAAAATTGCAAGATTCCATGGTGAGAAGGGGAAGAGGGCCAAAAAAGGCTGGCTCTATGTACAGGTGCAGTTTGAAGCTCTTGGCATTTTTGATTTCACCATGCTTTGTTATATTTGTCAAAAGAATATCTAGCCTATTTGAAAAAAAAAGTACGCCTACTTTATATTGGTGCCTGACAATGGTTGCACTTTTAGGATTTATCCTTTAAATCCATTTAGGGAATTGGGAATTTTTGTAAACCTTCTGTATTTTTTAATTAATGGCAACTTTAAAACGGTTGTCCTTTGATGAAAATTCACAGAAATACAGGGAGGGAAAGAGCTGAGTCGGTATTGACATTTTTAGTATATTATACTAATTCACCCCTTGAAATCAAGAACACGTCCAAAAAAAATCGCTAAAAGTTTTTCCCGTCTGAAGCACCTTTAACAGTTCTTTTTTTAAATTTAATTTAAATAACATGGAATAAACTCGGTATGACTGCCAAGCAAATTTAACATGAACAGAAATTATTTCAACAAAGTAAGTGATACTTAAAATAAAAACATTTTCAAAAAGATTCTTCAATTTTATACATAGGAAGAAAATTCCCAAGGAAAATTGTCCGCAAGGGGGAGCTATTGTCCGTGGTGGAAAATTGGACCAGAAAGTTGGAGACATAAAAGGATTCGTTATGTCATTTTTATACTTAAATTATTCTTCTTTAAAACTATAAAAATAAGAAGATTAGTAATTTTACTTTCCTTTGGATATTTGAGCTGGCTTGAGATTGGATATTTGAGAGCCATTGAAGTTTTTAAAATGAAATACAATTATTAAATAGGACAAATAACTTGGGTTCTATCTTGCAGCACTCCGTAGGTCAAACTCTTAAACTCTAAAGTTTCTTTGACATTCAAACTTCAGGCACACCCAAGCCAAAACTCCTTCAGTCTCATGCACACACGTTACATACAGTAAATAGATATCGAGCGTTAGGCAAATATTACCTAAGATCCCTACTAAATATTCATCTTCTCGTAGGGTTTATGTAAGCAATTGCAGAAACAAGGCCAACAAAAACTGTAGACAATGTTCACACTTTCTTTCTTTTTTCCTGTGCGTCACTGTACGGATCTATAAGTAATGTTTTTCTAATATCTGGTGAACAGTAACTGGAACATAACTAAGGTAACAAGCATTTAGTCACAGTGGAATTTTTTTGGGCTGAAGCTCAAATTCAATCTGAGAATTTTTTTCACATATAAGAGACTCGTATGGCTGTTTCCTGCATGGATGATTCCATCCCAGCATAAATCTAAAGAAGTAACAACGTTATTTTTTCATATAACACGCTTGTTAAGGCTTTTCTCCAGTATGTGTTCTTTGATGTCCAACCAAATGGGAGTATTCTTTGATGCACATTCAAAGCTGTTGTCTGGGAAAAGATTTTAATGCAAATAACACACTTAAGGGATTTTTGAATTTTTTGATGCATATTTAATGTTGCAGGATGAGAAAAGGTTTATTTCAAATATTATATTTGAAGGGTTTATTCCTAGTGTGTATGCTTTGATGTCTCTTTAAAGTTTCAGCCTGAGAAAATTTTTTACTGCAAATAAGACACTTGAAAGGCTTATCCCCAGTGTGGATTCTTTGATGGTTCTTTAAAGTTGCAGCCTGGGAAAATCTTTTACTGCAAATAAGACACTTGAAAGGCTTATCCCCAGTGTGGATTCTTTGATGGCTCTTTAAAGTTGCAGCCGGGAAAATCCTTTATCGCAAATAAGACACTTGAAAGGCTTATCCCCATTGTGGATTCTTTGATGGCTCTTTAAATTTGCAGCCTGGGAAAATCTTTTACTGCAAATAAGACACTTGAAAGGCTTATCCCCAGTGTGGTTTGATCTCTTAAGTGCATGGAAATCTTTACGCATAGACTTGAAGTATCCCATGTGGATCTTGATGTCTCTTAATTTAGCGGAAAATCTTTTACTGCAAATAAGACACTTGAAAGGCTTATCCCCATTGTGGATTCTTTGATGGCTCTTTAAATTTGCAGCCTGGGAAAATCTTTTACTGCAAATAAGACACTTGAAAGGCTTATCCCCAGTGTGTATTCTTTGATGGATCTTTAAATATGCAGCCTGGGAAAATCTTTTACTGCATATAAGACACTTGAAAGGCTTATCCCCATTGTGTATTCTTTGATGCACATTTAGAGTTGCAGCACAGGAAAACCTTTTATTGCACATAACGCACTTGAACGGTTTTTCGCTCAATTTCTTTAACAGGACAACAGGAAATCCTTTTTCAAGTTCAAGCTGCTTTACAGCATCTGAATAATGTACTAAAGCGTAATCTTTCTTTTCGGAATAAGCATCGCATTTATGGTTACAGTGATTACTTAAACCACTTAAACTTTCCACTAAGTGTGGGTAAAACGATCCAGTATCCAATTCTTCAATTATTTCAGACGACGGCACTTCCGGTGACGCACTGTCGCAAAACGGCAGGAGAACTGGGACATCTAAAATAGAAGGTATATTATACTTCAAACATCAAAACATATTCGATACAGAAAAGCAACGATTTGTTGGCCATACTTTTCCAGGTTGTCAAGTTCCAAAACGAATTCTCCAATTTAGTTTTAACCCTGTGTTTTGAGAAAGGAATATTATTGATAAAGAGAGAATGGCCATTTACGACTATGAAATTGGAATGAAGAGTGTTACAAACGACGCTGTAATCTTTTAAAATACACCTAAATGGTAGCTTGTATAAATCATGATTAAGAAGGATGCAGATTTTGTTTCAAAATAGTTCCATTTAACTCAGACTCGGAAGCCAGACGACTGTTTAATATTGCAACACGTACAATGTCAAAAATAAACTTTGGGGTCTAAGTTAACACGTTATTAATGGGTCTTGAGCCAAATTGTCGTCCAGACCTACTTCAAATGTAAGGGTTGATTGCAGAGACTCCAGAGGGGGCTCATTTGATTGAAAATTGTAATTAATAGCCCTTTTTAAGACTAAAAACTCATGAAAGGGGAAATCCCCCCCCACCCCTCTAATGCCCTTCAAAAAATTATATCAAAATTTGGGAAAGCTAATAAATATGTCTCCAGGATGAAAAGTCTTCATAGGTCCCGTAACAAGGGCCGCAAATAATATAAATAGCAAATATTTAAACACATTTGGTATAAGTAACATTGGGTTTATTTAAAAAAAAAATATATACATCATCGATTCCCTGAAGCAATGCTTGTGCGGGAGAAAACCCTCCTAATAAATCAAAAAACCAAGAAACCAAAAAAAAAGACAGAAAAAAAAAAAAAGAAAAAAAAAACAAAAACAAAAAAAAACAAAAAAAAAGAAATAGAGAAAAAAAAAAAAAAAAAATAGAGCTCAACTTACCGGACCCGAAAACCAACGAACCTCCAAACAACACCCAACAAAATTATAATAACTATAATCATATTCAGCTGCAACTAAGCCCTCCTCAAAAACAAAACTTAAGTGGCGTGGAATAATCCATTCAAAATATACACATCAAAACAATGGTTCTTTAGCGACTTACGAAAATCCCTTATATTGGATAAGGTGGCCTTGGGCAACATCTGAGGAAGAGCAGGGTATTAAATTAAAGGTTTGTGAGAATGTTGAGGGGGATGTTAAACTGAATAAAAAGACACCATATCCATCCAGATTGTCAAAAGGGCACCGTGTCCATCCAGATTGCCAAAATTTTTCGGAGGGCAACAATATCCCATGAATTATTGTGATGAATTATTGCTATTTTTTGGGCAAGAATTATCAAAGTAATGAAAAAATTTTAATGAGTTTTTTAAAGGGGAGGGGATATCATTAAAATCCTCCAATCCTCACATAAAATTGAAACTGTTTGAATCTATAAATGATGACAAAAATGCAAAGCAAGTAATTTTGTTAATGTGCATGCCAAATATACTAAGGTGAAAAAATAAATGCAACTAGTCCTCCCTTACTTGTTCGGCCATGTTTATTGAATCTGAATTTTTTCACTTTATCAGCGAATACCCACATTCGTTGCTATACTCACTTGCTCACTACCACCAGCAGCTTGGGCCTCCAATCCTGACACGACGAAAGGAAACATTACTTTACGCAAAGTTATCTGGATTTTATATTCTATAAATTTTTTCGGAGATTTCGCACGACCTACAACAATTTACTGACTTTTGCAGTGTTTTCTACCCACAAGGAGCTTCGGCCCTCGTAGATAAAGCCCAGTGTAACCCCATCCCCTCATAAGCTTACCCACCTCAGACCTTTGCCGCCATGCACACTTTTGGGTTAAATCTTAAACAACCCTGAAGGCGGGAAATTAAATATCCAATAAATAGTTTAAAGAGACATAAATTATCAAAAATCACAAATGGCAGAAATGAGCCAAATTGAGAGATCAGTCATTTGCATTGAATGGATAATAAAATTTATAACTTAATAAATGATGTATTTATAATTTAAAATGTAATAATAAATTTAATTTATGCTTGAAGCTAAAGCCGAGCTTCAGCATTTCATTTATGCTGAAGATCAGCTAGCCTCCCTAGCCGAGTGGTTGGCGTATTGGATTTAGAATTTTTCGTCCGAGCGGCGGGGGTTTGATTCCTGGTGTGGCCGTTTATTTTGTTTGGGACGGTGGTCAGTGGTATGAATCTGTAAGCTCAGTCAGAGTCCACCCAGCTCTAAATGGGTAGCTTGAGAAATCTGGGAAAGGTAAGCAGGAAGGGTATCCAAAAGCACAGGATGGCTGGGCCCAAACCAAACCCCCCTTCCCCATTGCCTTTCATGGCTGAAGGGCCTTGAAACGGAGATCGGCACCGCCGGTTTGGACTTTAAGGGTATACTGTCGTGTCCTTTACCTTGAAGCTGTTTGAAAAGGAAAAACAAGATTTAGAGGCAAACAAGGCCTAGAGTGAGCAGAGGTCAAGAGGGGGTATTAATTTAAACCTCCTTACAAGAACAATCTACACCCCTGCTACAAGCGCTGGTTAACATCACAATATATTGCTGGTTATAGTTCTATTTCAGCTTGGATTTTTGGTACTTGTATTGCCTATGTCCATTCTGATGGTTTCAATATATTTTGCAAAAATTTTCAAGTTTCTAGCTTGATTTTCAGTGCAGACAACTATGTGTACGCACACAAAAAGTCACTTGGTCTTACATAAATAGATCCATATAAAGTCTGAATATTTGAAAACATACCCTCGCTCTTGGTAGTAGATAAGTCCAGTCTAAGAGAGTCAAAATCGGGTTCAAGGTTTGTCAATATACTGGATGAAATAACAGAAACAATATCTCTGTTTTTAGGTGATGAAACAGGTTCTATAATACCCAAAAATAGTTTGTCTTCATTTGGGAATATGTCTTCAAATGCTGAAAAAAATGTGCCAATAAATAGTGTGAACCAACACACGAGATTAAATCTGCTGCTCCTCTAAAACTGAACAAAAATCACGAGTAAAAATGTTTTCAATGACACACTATCATGAAAATATAACGCCTAATAATTTTCTAGGAAGGTCTAATTTTTTCGTCAAAATCAAAATTAATTCGTCTTAAATCCTTGTACAAAAAAACTGTCTATATTTCAATGTTCAACTTTACTTTTTGTAGCAAAATTGAATATATATCCAATTTTAAAGGAATATAAGTTCCTTTTAGAGTACACAGAACTCTAGCTAATCATAGCATCTTATCACAAAATTCTCTTATTCCCGTAGTCCTGTACAAAAAAAAGAAGTACCAAGAACTATTTGAAGCACCAAGGACACTAAAGTGAACCACAGAATTGGCTATGATACCATACACACGCACTTACCAAGGACACCAAAAAGACGGGGAAAACATTCTTCCCCCATCTTAGGTCTATTCATAATTGAAAACAAGATTTCTTATGATTTTTGTAGGTCGTTACAGAAATAGCCAGTCACGTGCAAAGTTCCCCCAGGGTCTCCAGTTACCCAAACTGAACCGTGAAAAAAAAGAGGAAACTAATTTGGTAGGTTTGACATAGGTTTTCCTTCGTAAAAAGCTGATGAAGCTGCTGCCACACATAATAATCTTTTTGACTTTTTATTATGCAGCGTCAAAAAGACCAGAGGTAGAGAATGAAAAGCAAAAACTTTTTTGAGTAAACTACTTGTCATCTTATCTTTCCTAATCTAACAAGACACTTTTCCTTATTTATTTTTTTGTACAACTGGAAAGCAAGAAAAAAAACTTGTAACTCAAGTTACAAACCAAACCTACAAAAAACCCTCTATATTTTCCCCCATAACTTATATGCAACCAACTCATATATAACATATAGAAGGTCAATACATAAAAATAAATCTCAATATTAAACCCTAAGTACTTAAGCCATTAATTCTCATGAGAGGTTTAACCAGGAGCAAAAAGAAATAAATATAAACGAGTAGCAAAATGTATCAAAGGAAATACATACTACCCTCTCAAACCTGTTAATGGATAAAATGTCACTTCATTAAAAATCAGTATGGTTACAAAAAAAAAGTTTGTACAGCTGAATATTTTTCTGCAAGGCACAAGCAGGAAAATTTATATCCAGTGATTTTCAAGCCAGCAAGGGAAAGGGGGGAATATGAGCATTACAATTTTAGGTCTCATGTTTCCAAATGAGTAAGGACTGGGACCCTTAAATAAGTCACACGCTTACTATCCTGACCTTACATTTCAGTTTTTTTTCATTGTTAAAAAGTTGTTCTGTGTAAGTTATTGCTTCTAACAAAAATTACTTTGAACTCGTATTCAGAAGCAATAATGCTGCTCCACTGGAACTGAATGAAACAGAATGAATAATAATCCTTCAAAGACATATTTTCACAAGAAGTACAGATATTAGCCTAAGACTGTCTGGTTTAGGTTTGATTGCTTCATTCATAGTAAGTTCTTGCAAAAAATACTACAACTTGTTTTAGATTTTCGTGATCCTCTTCCTTTTTTTTATGAAAAATTGATTTTTAACTCAATTACAAAGCAATACAGGTTCTTTTTATTGTAGATAATAATTGCAGCCAGGTGTAGATGCACTAATAACATTTTGCCTTTCCTCACCTCAGGAAAATCAAACTGCTCGCCATTAATACCTAGCAAATTGTATTTAGAGAACAAAGTATCTAATTCTCTAATCTCTTTAACCTAAGAAAATTATTAATATCCACATAATAGGAGAAATGGACACTTTTATTTTGTACTTTTAATCTATAATCTATACGCTTTTAACCCTGCACAGATGTTTAGTTGATTAGTGATGATAAAAAGGGAAAAATACTTTTTGCTTCTACACGTGTTCAGTGCATTAAGGTCACAGAGTGACTGCACCAGTCCTCCATTACCACTTTGAACCATTTTAATAGCAAGTAAATTTTGAAGCTTAACAGTAGATCTATCTTGTGATTAACTAAAATTGATACTGAATTGACATCATTGGACAATGTTTTCCTAGCAAGGACCAAGCTTTGCCAATGCCAAGCAGGGTCGTATTTGAAAACTTGACAATTGTTACAAAGAATACAACATTGTTTTGCCTAACTTTTGCAATTAAACCTTAAAAATTTTAGCTATTGTTTTACTGTTCAAACAGATTCAAAGGCAAATAAACACGTGGTTTCTTATTTGAGAAGAAATACATGAGCTGAGGAGGTTTTATAACATACCTTCATCCTTGATAGCAGTTAAATCGAAATTAAGACACTCTGACTCAGTTTTAGATTTTGCAGGAATATTCATTGCAATGAGTGAAGTGCTTTCCTCCTCCTTGGGAACTATGATAGGATTCATTATCCCAAACTGTTGGATATTCTCGTTTAAAAATGTCTCATCAGCTTCTAAAAAAGTTGTAAATAAACTTTCAATGTGAACAAATACATGAGAGTAAATCTGCAACTCTGCTAAAGCTAGAAGATATTCAGAAGATACTGGATAGGGGAATTTAGGCATGAATAGAATAGCTCCCAAAGAAATATTTTCAGCAAAGAATACTAAAATCTGTTATTTCATGATGCAACACATTTTATTCAGCATCTATTTTCTTTAGATTATTCCCTAATTAAGCTCTGATTAGGTTTTGTGTTACTTTAGTTTGATTGGTTTGATGATAAACATTTTTTTCAGCTTCTATTTTCTATACTTTTCAAAGAAATGGACCAAATATAATATCTGAATTAACTATTACCTAATTACACTCTGTTTAAGTAACGGGTTTGACGGTATTTTGTTATTGACAGTCATTTCCATTCGTTTTCAACTTGACTTTCAACATAGGTTAATTTTGATTGTGTAACTTTGGTGTTTACTTTTATCCGATAAGAAACAGCAATTGAGATAAAGACAGGGATGCATATTTCATTGCAATAGCGAACTTCATACATCTGAAAAGGATTTTTCCAAACTAAGTTAGGCCCAAATACAAGATCAGGAGTAAACATATACAGTAAAATTTTGGCTCTGTCTGAAGGGAGAATTTCTTCTAATGAGCTTCAGTAATTAATCAAGCCTGCAAGCACCATACAGGAGGAAGGATTCACCATGATAAGACAGATTCCAAATATCTCCCATTCCCCCCAGGAATAGAGGTAAAAAAAAAATCACCCAACAACATGCAAAAATCCTTGGTCCCATCAATGTTTGAACCTGAGTCCAATATCAGTTGAAATCATTTTTAGCTTTTTCACTTTGGATGACACTAGAAATATTAAACTCCTTTACTACATTTTCTCAACAAATACAATAAAGGACAAAATGCAAATTATGCTTTTCAATATTTGGCTAAGTCTTAGAACTATTAATTACCTTTCTTAAACATGGGTTGATTAGAAAGGTCCATTGTATCAAGTCAACTTTAGTTTTCACTTATCTCTCTGAGATAGATTACATCTCCAGGTGATTCACCATCAAATTTCTGGGTTCTTTGTCCTAAAAAACAAAATCAGAAACAACATACAAATTTCCCATTTGAAACAAACAAAATGAGTCAGTTTGACAACAGACTACCTTGATCAACAAATTATAAATTGTGCAATTATGATACTAAGATAAACTAAGAAAAAAACAATTGCTAGTTTTTGTTGTTTGTTAGTTTGAGGTCAACATTTTTCAGCAATGCTTATAATGGCTTTTGTAATATTCAGATTTGTACCAAATGACAATATGATATAATTTAAGCCTATTCCATTTAATTTCTGGTCTATTTTTAACCAGCAATTTACTTCTATTCCCAATATGTCCTTTATGAATATTTCCACACCAACAACATCATTTGTAATATAGTTATTGAAATTATGTTCTTTTACAGATTGCTTGAGTTTCCTTTTCAATATGTGAATTAGAAGAATTTGACACAGAGACACAAGCTGCAATCTTCAAATTTTGGAAAGTTAGTATTTTGTGGCCCAATTTAGAAACCAGATACAGTTAGATGTTCATATCTGCCAGTATGGTTTGGGAAAATACTGAAGATATATCCAGCACATTTACAGTGAGAGAACAAGTAACAAACCCAAACACGAATTTTGAAAGACATGTTAAGCCCAGGGCCCACTGTGAAAAAAGTGGGGTAGCTTAGTAGCAATGCTATTTGGCAATTTTAATGGCCTATTGAAATTTGTCAAAAGATTCTGTCTAAAAATACGATTTTTCCATATAAAAGTACTTTTTACTCAAAGAAAAGCAGTCAAAACACAAGTTGTATAGGTAAAGTGTTGACAGCTTTTGGAATCCTGTCTGAATGATTTTCACAACAGCAGGATCCCCTCTAAAATCAATTAAAAGCTTAGAAATTAAGATGTTATGATCAATCAAATTGAAACCCTTTTTAAAATCAATTATTATTAAGTTTAGCCATTTACCAGGCTCACCAACATGCTTAAAAATAAAATGTAAAAGACTGACTAGATAATGGAATGTTGATGTGTTCTTTCTGTTACTGTACTGATGAGAATGAAGGAGGGGCTCAATTTCAGCTTTTAGCCAATTTGCTACAAACTTTCATACATTTTGCTGAACAAGGGGGTCAAAGTGATTGGCCTCACACCATCAAAATTAAGTTCAGTATCTTTATTAGGGATTGGAGTAACATACCCCATTTTCTAATATCTGTGGGTAAACTGAAGAAGTTGAAATGCAATTAAAAATTTGTGTTAGCAGCTTAGTCAATTTGTCAGGAAATGCTTTTATAAGTTTAATCAAAATATCTATGGGAGTTATACTAGTTTGTTTAAGTTTCTTTATTTTACTAAAAACTTCATCGTCAGAAATAGTAGGTAAAGGTGTGCCATCATGTGGAATTTTCTCATAATCTTGGTTTGTTTTACTTACATCAAGAGGCAGCAAAGACTGGATTATTCTGGCCAACTGACCACTTAACTGGTTAGCAACTATTTCATCATTAGAATCTGAACAAAAATCAACACCACTAGAGGATTTTCCACAAATTCGTTTTATTTTCGAATATCATATGCTAGGCTTTGATTCAAGATTATAAAATTTTTTGTGGTAATACTCAGCTGCAGCTTTTCTTATTATTTTATGTACTTTGTTGCAGAGCACATTAGCATTTCCTTTTTCCCTTCTTTTCTTAGTCGAATTTATACTGAATCAAATCTTTAATTTCTTGGGCTATGTAAGGATGATCTGTGTTGCACTACTTGAAAGTTTTCTCAGGAAAGCATTCTTCATATTTGTTTCTTAATTTATCTTTGACAAAAATTTAGCTTTTTCATTGGAGGATTAAAATTGCTGCCTCATCCAAGGACTCAGATGTAATCCAATTTCCAAATTCTAAGAGACCCTTGTCTGAAAGAGATTGTTAGGAAACTTTCTCAACAACATATTTTACTCTATACAAAGGCAGCAGAGCCCACTTTATCATGTAGTGATAGCTGCTATCAAGGGAAGGTAGGTCTTGAGGTTCATTATAATATTCTGATAAATTTGTTCAAATTATATTGAGTTTAGTATTAGCTTTAGTAGTTGGAAACTTTACTATTTGCTTGAGTTCTTGACTTCTTAGATTGTTCTTATCATAAGTAACACAATTTCCAACATTCAGGTACTTAGAAGTAATAAAATTAACACACAAAATCAAACTTTTCAGCAAAGACCTTTTTTTTGCAAAGATGCCATACTAGGCAAGCAATAAAACACTCCAATAACAATACCAGTTACAGATCTCAGAAGCTTTTTCGGTCAAATCATATCATCATTGTCATCAATGTGGGGAATCTGCAGAAGCTGCAGCGCCAACTGCTCATGTACAAAACACATCACACCACTACCTTTCTTACCTAACAGATGATTATGATGTCTTAGTTTAATAAATTGTTTGCAACCTTGTTGTAAGATGTTCAGGACTTTGATTATGTACTTCTGTAACTGTAATAATATCAGCTCCAGTTACTTGAAAACAACCCTCAAGTTCCCCCATTTTATCAATGTTAAGACTTTTAACATTTAAAGTTAAAAAAGAAGAAAAATGAAAATGTGATTGAGGGACTTCTTTTTCAACAACTTTACATTTGTTTACTTTTGTCTGTTTTGGGAAAGTCTGTAATTTCAGGCTCATCTGATTCAATAACTAGGCTATCTGATTCATCATGAGGGGCTGCAAAATGGTTACAAGATGAAAATGGTGATAAAGGAGCAGAAAATCTTATTTAGTTTCAAACTCAATATTTCATTATAAAATCTATTTTGTTAAAGTTATGTAACCTGCAAACATTGATTTGTCATAATTAAGTTTGATAAGAAATTCAAAACAATTTCTCCATTTTTCTGTCCACTATGTTTCTTCTGTTGGCCTTTGTATTTTTCAACATATAGATGAAAATGCAGTTTTCAAGTTGCCTAACAGAATAAGAATAACTTAATTTCCACCTCCACATTTCAAACACAATAAAAAAATGTTATAGAAAAGCAAATATACTAAAAAGACTTCTTTCCACACCCTGGGGTTGTAAGGAGAAAACCTTACTCCAGTTTTATAAATCACATATAAGACCCCATATTGACTATGGGCTCATTGTATATGGTGCATGTGCAAAGACCCAGATGCAAAAAATTGAAACAACACAAAATGATATAATACGTCTCATATTTGGTCTTAGGAAACCCACAAGCACCAAGTTTCTGCTTATGGAGAGTGGATTAACAACAATAAGGGATAGACGTAGCTTTCTCTTGATAAAACATCTTACAAAAATTGAATCAAATAGCTCACACACATTACATAATTGGTTAAGAAATCCAGCCATGTATAGAGGTATTGCAGATGAGTATGCCAATATTCAAAAGAAGTTCCCTGTACCAGCAAAGTCTATTGCACCTACTTTCCCCCAATCCCCTCCATGGAATTGGTCATTTCCCATAATAAATACTGAATTTTCAAAATGGAATAAAGATTTAACCCCCATTGCTTTTGTTCAGAAAAAATTTGCAGAACTTAATACAATTACCTATAAAAATCACTTCCAAATGTTTGTTGATGGGTCAAAAATGAATGAGAAGGTTGCAAGTGGTGTTTTCCTTCCTCACCTGAAAATTGCAATGGGCGAGAGATTATTTAATAATTTATCTATAATGTCTGCTGAGTTAAATGCCATAATCATGGCATTAGAACACCTTAAGCAGAACCAATCTTTGATTGAAAAATTGAATAATATTATCATCTATTCCGACTCTTT
The DNA here is from genome assembly GCA_027921565.1 of Artemia sinica. NCBI lineage: Eukaryota > Metazoa > Arthropoda > Branchiopoda > Anostraca > Artemiidae > Artemia > Artemia sinica. The sequence continues at coordinate 170,370 of CM051273.1, forward strand.
ATCAAGCCTTGAGTTGCTGGCCTCAGCTCCTCAGTATAAGTTGGACATTGACACTTATCATTGTCTCAGTATTATTGATAATCTTGCTTCAAGTGGCATAAACACTTACTTTCAGTACATTCCTAGCCACTCTGGCATAAGTGGTAATCATCAGGTTGATGAAATAGCAAAAAATGCTATAAATATTGACCAGCCAAGTGGGAGACCAATCCCAATTAGAGATATTTACCGATGGAGGCTATCAGATATTAATTTTAATAAGATTAATCCTATCCTTTCCCCCTTTCCCAATAAGTATCTTTCTAAAATTTATCATAGAATTCGTTCTGGAACAAATGGACTAAATTTCCTTGCATTCTCATATAAGATTTCTAATTCAAGTGGTTCAATTCCCCTGTCCCCTCTTTGCAGGCATTGTAATATGAATAATGAAACAATTGACCATTGCCTATTTGAATGTAATATGCTGACGTCTGCACAACATACCTTGCTTTCTAAACTGTTAAAATACTTCAAACACCACAAAATCCCACTATCAGTCAAGAGCCTAGCCAACTATACCTGCACACAGAGCATAGAAATCGACATCTATCATCTTATATTTGAACTCCTAGAGTCAAAAGATCTGCTGAAAGATATCTGAATATATCTAATAAATATGAGGCAATCAAGCCAGTAGCTCTGTAGCCCACAGAGTGAAGCAGAAGGAAAAGGGCTAAATAGTTTTACTGAAAAGCCCGCCTGCTGTTAAATAGAAGAAGAAGAAGAAGAAGAAAATAACATGGCAAATTTGTTTTGAATTTTTGTATTGCCTGGGAGACAAGCAGTACATAGGGAAAAATGTTAAGAAAAATTTTTTTACTTCATAATATAAAGAATAATCCTAGTTAACACATTCCGCAGGGAGAGAACCCTCTTCACTTCTTTCACTCTTGTACAATTTTTTTTTTAACAAAATTCTGAAAAATCAGCATGGATTTGACTACATTCATCTATTTTTAAATAATCTATATATTTAGTTAAACATTGTCAGTGCTATCTAATAATTTATCACAAAAACATATTAATAGGCAAATACTAATAAATTAGGTTAAGTTAGGTTAGACTAGTCAGATGGCACTGGAGTGTTTGTTTATAAATGATTTTTAAGACTTAGATAACAGACATAAATATTGAAAAATGTGATAGGAAACAGGAAATACAAGGAAAGAAGGGAAGATAAATGTTCTCCCCCAGCAAAACATGTTAACTACAATTATTCTGCACATAATGAAGTAAGATTTGTTTTCTTAACATGTTTCCTTATATAGTACTGGTCTCCTTGGCTTAGACCTGGAATTTCTTATTCAATTAAACTTGGCAAATCAATGTTTATGAATTATACAACTTTTACAAAATGGATTTGTAGGGAAATCATGAGTTTGAATAAAAATGTAATTTATAACCCATTTTTATATAAAAAAAAATATAGAATGAAATTATTATTTTCAAGGGTTAAAAAAGGGCTTAAAATTGAACTTGCTAGAAAAGCATTTATTATATTTGTAAAGAGCATAAAAAAAGCATTGAGTGGTATGTTCACTTTATTTGTAGGTCAATAATATGAACTACAAAATATTTACCAAAAAACATTACAGCTGTTTTTAGCACTAAGATCTTACATCTAGCCTAAGATCTGTTATCCTTCTGCAAAGATTATCATTTCTTCAACTCAATTTTGTTCTAAGATCTTACAGCTCACTGATGTTAGCAAAAAGCATGAAAGATGCCATCTTTCTGCCATATAGAACAGTGATCAAAACCAGAGAAAAAGAAACCAAAGCTGAAAAACTTAGGAATCAGAAGAGGGTTAACATTGAAGCTTGGCCTTATCTTAGGCCCATTCTTTTGCACTAAGATCTTATATTTTTCTACTAAGATTTCCATTCTTTTAACTCATCTTTGTTCTAAGACCTTACAGCTCACTGATGTTAGCAAAAAGGGTGAAGGACACCATCTTTCTGCCATATAGAACAATGATGAGAGAACTTTGATGATATACTCATCATTGTTCTTAGACCGCTGATCAGGCAGAATGATGATGTAAGATCTTAGTGCTAAGATTTCACTTTTAAGCGTTCTTTGTCAAAAGATGCAAGATCTTAGCATACAGATGAGTAAAAGAACAGCCCTCTTGCTGGAGCATGTTTTTGTCCCTGGATTCATTGCTGAAAGTTTCATTTTTCCTAACCTAGCCCCTTTCCAAGATAGGCTAACAAAAAGTAACTAAACTAAAATTTTACAGAGAAAAGCCTCTAAACACAAACCCTTCAAATTATTAAGAATGAATTTGATTGTTTTGTATAGGCTATTAACATTTGGGTTGGGAGTACCAGGACAACGGATATCCACTCTTTGACTATTGGAAAAAATTAGTTTATAAGCTTATATAGAATGGTACTATCCAATCTCCTTATAATTAAAAACATTTTAGTCATCTAGTTGGAAAATTTAACCCATCTGTATAGGAAAAATCTAAATTTGCCAACTAGTTGACTAATAACTTCACCCCAGCAAAACTGTCATTTTCCAACTAGTTGACTGATAACTTCTCCCCAGCAACACTTAAATTTGCCAACTAGTTGACAGTAAATGTTGCCCCAGCAAAACTTTCCTTTTCCAACTAGTTGACTAATAACTTCTCCCATGCATACTCTTTCTCTCTCTCTTTCACTATTTCTGTAACACTTTTCTCTTTTCAAACTACTGTCTTTCTATTAGTCGCTTATATTGTTTTTTGTTTTTTTTAGGCAAAGAAAACAGCTTCATCTGCTGCTAACTTAGCTGCACGAGCAAAATCATCATTAAATGGCTCCATTAGCTCCAAATCTCCACTTTTGAATCAAAATTAAAGTACACAACCATTATCTCATTCAAATGGCGTTTTTATTGACATTCCTGTTAATGATTACAATGAAGTTAGCACGGATTTGCCCTCACCTAGAAGTATTTCTTCAAAAGATGTTGATAGAAATATGCTTGTGAAAAGTGAATTTGGTAGTGATAGTAAATTTTTACAAAAATAAAATTATATTTTGCAGTTTATTGCTGTAATTTCTTAGCAATATAAAACTATATAATGTGGTAGAATCAAATATTTACATTTGGTGACTTGAGAACATCGCCAACTTCTTATAGCAACACATGTTTTATTTCTTTTGTTCTCAGTGGTTGCATTTCCATTTCCTCCTTGTAAAATTGGTTTATACCACAGATGAGATTCGAGCATATCAAAAACTTTCCTTTTCAAAACTAGTTGGCAAACATAAATTTGCCAACTAGTTGACTAATAACTTCTCCCCAGAAAAATTTAATTTTGCCAACTAGCTGACTAATAACTTCTCCCCAGCAAAACTTAATTTTGCCATCTAGCTGGAAAGAAACATTGCCCCAGAAAACAATTCATTTTCCAACTAGTTGACTAATAATAGTTAGAATTTATTGTAAATAGCATAAAATATGTTAATAATATAGGGTTTTTTTCAAATATAATTATCACTATTGTTACTATTCAGTTACAACTTCTGTCTCTCTCCCTGTCTCCCTCTTAATGGGAGATGTAATTTGAGTTATATATTGGGCTTTTAAGCCACGGATTTTTTTTTTATTAATTCTCAGGATAATTAGTCTTATAATACCTGGTCCCAAAAGTCAGATTGAATTTGTCAAAGCTTGGAGGGTTATTCCTCCTGTCTGTTAAAGATAACAGATGCATATTTGAAGTTTTGTTCATTTCTATCTTGCATTTAATGGACATAAATTGTGTATGTTCCTTCATTGATCTGTCTTTGTTCCTTCACTGGAGGAATATTTTGGTCTCATTTTTAGAATTTGTAATTAATTTTTTGGTAAAATTCTACTTTAGCTACTTTTGACTATTTTGGAAAGGGGTTATGTTAGGACAATGAAACTTTCAGGGATGGATCTATGGGCTAAAGTATGTCCCAGGAAGGTAATTTGAACTACCTACCTCCACCCCTTCTCCTTCTAGAGGGTCCTGACCTATGAATGACCTTTAAAAATATGTGTGTTATAAAAGTGAAACCTTGCAATATAGATCATCTGCTTAAATGAAGTACAGCAATAATTTTTTCCTCTTCCAAACTTTGCTCAAACCTAATTTATAAGGTTTTAAAGATATGTAAATACATTTCCTGAATTTTGAAAAAAAAAAAACATAAATTTGCCAACTAGTTGACTAATAACTTCTCCCAGCAAAACTTTCCTTTCCAACTAGTTGACTAATAACTTCTCCCCAGAAAAATTTAATTTTGCCAACTAGCTGACTAATAACTTCTCCACAGCAAAACTTAATTTCGCCATCTAGCTGGAAAGAAACATTGGACCCAGAAAACAATTCATTTTCCAACTAGTTGACTAATAATAGTTAGAATTTATTGTGAATAAACTTATTGTGAATATTCAAATATAATTATCAGGTTAGGTTAGGTATATTTATACCTAACCTAATATATATTTATACCTAAATTTATATGCAGTATCCATGTTCAAGTTACAATCATGGTAAAACCTAAATAATTGGTTTTAGAAAGTTGATTTAAAGCTACGCTATTCATATAAATCTTATTTTCTGAGACATTAGGGGTTTATCCAAGGCACCAGTTCACCCAGGGCTCTATTAGCCTTTTTAATCAAAAGATTCACACTGGATGATGTTAGTGAAAATGCAGTGTCACCAGCAAATGACGTACGGTAGGTAGTGCCCAGGGACATAAGTAGGGGCTTAGCACTGAACCTTGTGGATTTCCACATCGGACACTAAAAGAAGAAGGTTTAAAGAAGATTTTAAGGGATTCCTTTAAAACTAATCTAAAGAGCATGCTCTCAGATAACTTTTGGAAAATTTATATATATATATATATAATATATATATATATATATGTATATATATATATATATATATATATATATATATATATATATATATATATATATATATATTATATATATATATATATATATATATATATATATATATATATATATATATATATATATATATATATATATATATATATATATATATATCAGTAGACCTCTGATTGCCCATTGATTGTATAGTAAGTTCTTTTTCATTTCTTGTATCATCATAAGCAGACTTAAAAGGTCTCTCGTCTGTTTGAAGTACCACAGCTATCTTTTGCTAGAGGCTCGAATCACAGGTTGAAATAGTATATAAAATTATGTTTTGAATATTGATATGAATCTGGCTACTTGTCTTTCTACACTAAACTTTTCCTGATATAAATCGTTTATCTTGACAATGTTGAGATTCGAGGATAAATACTTTTTTGACGAATGTGAACGTGAATAGTGTGATTCAAAAGATGGAAATGCCTTTATGTACTCCTTTATAAATTCAATCTCAGACTCAGTTGACCTGTTTTGAGCTGGTTGGTCTGGAGTGGTACCAGGAGTCTGGGCAAAACCATAGCCTGTCATTTACGAAAAATAAAACCATCGATCTCTTTTTATGTTAATCCAAACGTTCAGCAGAAACATTTCATCCACACTTATTCAAGCTCAGTACTGTTCAGTCTAAGTTTGTAAGTGAAGGAGGCATTTCTTACTCGCCTAAGATTAACCGTTTCATGCTTTATTTTTCTCTTCGGTGCAGGTTTTTCATTAAACCGGTGAAGTGTTTGAGCAATTGGGCTTTGATCAGGTCCTAGCAGGAACCAATTACCGTAAAAAAAAAGTATTTTAAGGGAAGAAAACACTCACCCCTTTTAGGCAGTTGTTATAGCTCAGCTAAAACTAGACTTAGTACCCTGACAATTAGACCAGTATTTCTTCTTAGGCAGTCTTAGGCAAACTGCAGATCTTGAGGAGAGAAATCCTTGTTGTTTGTAGCTCATTTTTGCCAAATAGCTTATTTATCACGTTTTGGCTAAACACCACAGAATTATTACTCTATTTTGTAATTTATAATGTTTTAAGTTTCTTTTTCCAATTGTTAAAAATGTTTTAAACTTTTTTGAAAAGGAAAAAATAATATTGCACAGTAGCCCAAGTCCGCAGATATGAATCTACTCACTTTCCTTACTACTTATCTCCTCTTTAAGTCTGCGATGTATCAAATACTACCCGTCTATTTCAGTTTTAACTCAGCAGATTTCAGCGTCATTTCAAAAAGAGTTTGCCATCACCCTCTCTCTATGGAAGCGTTCTTTGAGGTTGTGTTCTGAGGCACAAATTCTTGCACGCAGTATAAAAACAAGTTACCAACAGGGACAGTGTCTTCAATAATTCTGACTGAGAAAAGTTTTTTTTTTACGCATTGGCAAAGCAAGGCATTTAAAGCTGATATACTACTTTTGTAGAAGTCAGGCTCTAGTTAAAACTTGATCTGTGATTGAATTGTGATCATTGTAAATAAATGAGATTTCTTTAATATGGTTCTTTAAGGTTTTGTTAGTATTCAAGTTGGGCTAAGCATTGAAGCAAGTTTGTGTTTTGTCTAAAAAAGACAAGAACTGGATAACCTCTGCAGAACTATTCATTCCCTTGAGGGTGAACTGGAATCTCAGATATGCTCTAAAAGAAACACATTTCTGGGCTGTTCCCAGAAGAATAAGAAAAAACGGTTAAGCTAGAGAATAACAGTTCTTGCAGAATTTGCGTTATTTATTACTGACGTCAGGCAAAATGTGCATTTTATTTTTAAACTGCACCTGAGGGTAAGGGGCTTTTTAAATACGGTCTCGCGCGCTAATCTCGTATCTCAAAACCATATTTTTTTCAGGAAATGAAAAAAACCCATTACTTTTTGAATTTTGAAGCTGTAAGCACGGTGCTTGGTATATTGTCCGAGAAATAAATAGAAATATATTAGTTTATTTTTTTTCCTAGCTTAACTAGTTCACCTAAAATTTTGACATACAGGACAAAAACAAAATTAACCAGCTTCAATTGAAATAAAGCAGAAACAGGTTAAGTATCTTTTCTTTTCTGGAAGAGTATCAGAAAAAGTGTGACAACCAGCGCAGAATTTTTCATTGCTTCCTTAATAGTTCAAATGTAGTTTAGGGGAACATAAATTTCCATTCCATTGATTTTCACTTATATAGTTCCTTGTAGAGAATCACATTCCATCTACGTATACCCCTTCTTTAAGTATTTCTGCTCTATTACAATCTTCTTCACAGAAGCCAGTTTTAGGACAACTTCCTTGTAATAATTTTAATTACCCTTCTTTTTGTCAAAAAAAAAAATTAAAAAAAAAAAAATGAGGGACAACTGAGAGGCAAACCCATTTGCATAGTCTTTGCTGACAGAAGTTGGAGGTCTTAGCAACCCAACCAAGGTCAATATTTTAGGAGAGCGTTAGTTAAGGCAGCTTAAGCAAGAAAAAGACTAGCTGTGAAATAGTTCTCACTGTAAAATGCAAGAAAAAAGAAGGACAGTTAATTAATCAATATCCCGGTTGATTTGACAGCTAAAATTTTGCGCTTGAGCAAAACCTTGATTCACTCAGATCCAGTTTTTTTTCACGCAAAATGGATGCAGCAAAAATGCATAATTGTTCACACCAACCTGGTCTAGTACATTGGTCAAAACAACATCTATCACCTCTAAGTGCTTAAACGGATGAGTTAAAATATTTCAATGCAAGCATCAAGCCATCATAATGCTTCTTCTCCTTCTTCCAAAAAACATCACGTGAAATATATAGGCTAATAGACTCCTGTCGGCTTCTAAGAGGTTTCTTCTGAATGTACAATAAATGCTACAAAAAATCAATACAACCATGAGAAAGACAAAAAGGCTTTTATTTTTCATCAACATAATATATATATATATATAATATATATATATATATATATATATATATATATATATATATATATATATATATAATATATATATATATATAATATATATATATATATATATTTATATATATATATATATATATATTATATATATATATATATATATATATATATATTAGAACAAATTGCAGAAATGGACATCAGACAATGAATGGAACTTGGCAGGTTTCACAAAAATGTGCATTTTTACGTGAAATTGCATATCTGTGAACCTGGGGTAAAACTGTTAGACTATCTTCAAGACTATTTACTCCTAAATTCAGTTGTTTGATTTACCTTAGCTGTAGCGCATTTGTTAAAAGCAAATACTGTCAATTTTCATTGGACCGGGAACAGTATGTTTTTTTTTTCTCTTTACGTCACGTCCAGTGTTACCAAAACCTCAAAACAAAATGTACCATCAATCGCATGAAAAATGTACCAAAGACAAAAAAATGTACCGTATCCGAAATTTTTTCCGCATGTTACGCTTTGCCTAACACGCGGATCATTGGTGACGTAAAGTACTATCTATGAAAATTTTGCATAAGACATTTTCATTCACTTTCTTTCTCCATTCCTTTGTTTTTCTTTCTCTTCTAATACAGTACATTATTCCTGACAGTACTTCAAGAAATTGTTTGGAGTAACACATGTTACAACAGATACATTTTACTACAGGTGTCAAAATATAAGTCATTGTTTTTCTGCCATTTACAAAGATTTATTAACTTTACAAACTTCTTCAAACTCAAAACAAGCAGAAACTAACATGAATAGTTTCCGCTCAAAAGCATAGGGAAGGCATAAGGGTTTTGAGTTTTCAAACTAAAAATCCCTATGCCTTCCCAAGGCCAGAACATAATTTGCACTTTACTGAAAAAATATATTTTTTTTTTACTTTAATAAATCAAATAATATTAACATTTTGATTACTAAATATCTGTATATGTATACTAAACTGACAATGCACATTCATTTGTATTTTTTTTCAGTAAAGTGTATATTATGTTCTGGCCTTGGGAAGGCACAGGAGTTTTGAGCCCTACTCATGTTAATATCTGCTCGCTTTGAGTTTGACTTGGTTATTTATTGTAATTTCTGTTCGTTTTGGGTTTCATTTATTTATAGATGCTGATTTCATTTTGTTTTTGCTCATTTTTGGTTTAATGGAGTTCTTTACTTTTCTTTGAAAAAACTTATTTTGTGGAAAAGTTTTTTAAATTAATTTCTGTTTGTTTTATATTGACAGAGACTTTTCAGGGAAAAAGAAAATAATAATTTAAATCTTTTCGTTTTTTAAGACTTTATAGTTTGGCCTGCTATTTGTATGCTGAAGAAAAATTTTCAGCAATTTTTAACAACATACACCCTTTTAAAAATCTGGACACAAACAGTAGTGTTTAATTTAGTTTCATACCTCCTCTAGTTGACTTGAAATAGAAAACTTGATACCATTTGCAAAAAAATCTGTTTACTTTCTTTGATAGCTTGGATACACTTACGCTATTTTGGTTTGGTTGAAGTTTAAGAGCAGGAGTAGCCCCAAAGTTTGGGAGGGTGGGCGTGGGAGGAGGTTTATTTGCCCTCCAATCACTTTCCACTATTAAAAAGGGCATTAGCCATTCCAATTTCCAATCAAATGAGCCCTTTTTCAAGTTAAAGTGAAATTGGTGACAGCTTGTCTGTCTCTTGTGTTGACTATGATGAACAGATCAGGGTGAAATAAAATATTTGTAGATGAAAGATTATAAACACAGGTACAAAAATACTGAATTGTACACATTGTACCATAATTTTGTAAAATGTACCATATATTGTAATTTGTACTAAATTGTACCAGTGCAGGTGAAATGTACCAAAATGGTACAATTGTACCACATTTGGCATCACTGGTCATGTCGTTATCTAAGAAATTATTCTGAGGAAATGTTACTTGCAAAATAGATGGCTAACAAAACTGTTTATAGGGTAAGTTTGTTTCTAGCTAATTGGATAAAGAAAGTATTGCTGGGGAAAAGTTGCTAGTCAACTAGTTGGAAAATAAATTGTTTTCTGGCGCAATGTTTCTTTCCAGCTAGTTGGCAAAATCAAGTTTTGCTGGGGAGAAGTTATTAGTCAACTAGTTGGAAAAGGAAAGTTTTGCTGGGGCAACATTTATTGTCAACTAGTTGACAAATTTAAGTGTTGCTGGGGATAAGTTATTAGTCAACTAGTTGGAAAAGAAAAGTTTTGGTTGGGAGAAGTTATTAGCCAACTAGTTGGCAAATTTATGTTATTTTTTTTTCAAGATTTAGGAAATGTATTTACATATCTTTAAAACCTTATAAATTAGGTTTGATCAAATTTATGAAGAGGAAAAAATTATTGCTGTACTTCATTTAAGCAGATGAGCTATATTGCAAGGTTTCACTTTTATAACACAAATATTTTTAAAGGTCATCAAAGGTCAGGACCCTCTAGAGGGAGAAGGGGTGGAGGTAGGTACTTCAAAATACATTCCTGGGACATAATTTAGCCAATAGACCCATCCCTGAAAGTTTCATTTTCCTAACATAACCCCTTTCCAAAATAGTCAAAAGTAGCTAAAGTAGAATTTTACCAAAAAATTAATTACAAATTCTAAAAATGAGACAAAAATATTCCTCCAGTAAAGAAAAAAAGACAGATCAATGAAGGAACATACACAATTTATGTCCATTAAATGCAAGATAGAAATGAACAAAACTTCAAATATGCATCTGTTTTCTTTAACAGACAGGAAGAATAACCCTCTAAGCTTTGACAAATTCAAAAAATCCCTGGCTTCAAAGCCCAATATATAACTCAAATTACATCTCCCATTAAGAGGGAGACAGGGAGAGAGACAGAAGTTGTAAAAGAATAGTAACAATAGTGATAATTAAATTTGAAAAAAAACCTATATTATTAACGTATTTTATGCTATTCACATTATATTCTAACTATTATTAGTCAACTAGTTGGAAAATGAATTGTTTTCTGGGGCAATGTTTCTTTCCAGCTAGATGGCAAAATTAAGTTTTGCTGGGGAGAAGTTATTAGTCAACTAGTTGGCAAATTTAGATTTTTCCTATACAGATGGGTTAAATTTTCCAACTAGATGACTAAAATGTTTTTAATTATAAGGAGATTGGATAGTACTATTCTATATAGCCTAAGCTTATAAACTAATTTTTTCCAATAGTCAAAGGGTGGAGTCCCCTACTCAACACTATGTTATTGATCAAAAAATAAAATGAACATAACTTGATGCCTTTTTTAGGTTCCTTCTGAATATACTTGCTTCTTATTACTGACACATAGGCTATTCTTTAGGGCAAATAGTTTAACATTTTTCAAATTTGATAGCTGTGCTATAGATAAATGAAATAAAAAATAGCTTAAAAACACTATTATTCAACTTTGACTGGTTAGGGTACAGAACAAAAGTTAACTGATTCATAACATGCATGAATCCATGTCATAATATTGATTATAGTCACTACAGGATCCTTGAGGAAAGAGTAATCATTAAACTATACAGGCCTAACAGAGTTCCTAGCCTAGTCAAGCCTCTGCCCATTATGCTGCCACAAATAGTGACTGGGTCAATAGACCTAGCCTAGACATTGCTGCAAACAAAATCATTTTTTAATTTAATCTGTTGCACTCAAAAAACAATAATGCAGAGGTCCGGATACCTGAACAAGCCAGCATTTTTATTCTATTTGAAAATCTTCTTCTTCTTTTAACAGCAAGCGGGCTTTTGAGTAAAACTATTTAGCCCTTTTCCTTTGCTTCACTCTGTGGGCTACAGAGCTACTGGCTTGATTGCCTCATATTTATTATATATATTCAGATATCTTTCAGCAGATCTTTCGACTCTAGGAGTTCAAATATAAGATGATAGATGTCTATTTCTATGCTCTGTGTGCAGGTATAGTTGGCTAGGCTCTTGGCTGATAGTGGGATTTTGTGGTGTTTAAAGTATTTTAACAGTTTAGAAAGCAAGGTATGTTGTGCAGACGTCAGCATATTACATTCAAATAGGCAATGGTCAATTGTTTCATTATTCATATTACAATGCCTGCAAAGAGGGGACAGGGGAATTGAACCACTTGAATTAGAAAGCTTATATGAGAATGCAAGGAAATTTAGTCCATTTGTTCCAGAACGAATTCTATGATAAATTTTAGAAAGATACTTATTGGGAAAGGGGGAAAGGATAGGATTGATCTTATTAAAATTAATATCTGATAGCCTCCATCGGTAAATATCTCTAATTGGGATTGATCTCCCACTTGGCTGGTCAATATTTATAGCATTTTTTGCTATTTCATCAACCTGATGATTACCACTTATGCCAGAGTGGCTAGGAATGTACTGAAAGTAAGTTTTTATGCCACTTGAAGCAAGATTATCAATAATACTGTGACAATGATAAGTGTCAATGTTCAACTTATATTGAGGAGCTGAGGCCAGCAACTCAAGGCTTGATAAAGAGTCGGAATAGATGATAATATTATTCGAATTTTCAATCAAAGATTGGTTTTGCTTAAGGTGTTCTAATGCCATGATTATGGCATTTAACTCAGCAGACATTATAGATAAATTATTAAATAATCTCTCGCCCATTGCAATTTTCAGGTGAGGAAGGAAAACACCACTTGCAACCTTCTCATTCATTTTGACCCATCAACAAATATTTGGAAGTGATTTTTATAGGTAATTGTATTAAGTTCTGCAAATTTTTTCTGGACAAAAGCAATGGGGGTTAAATCTTTATTCCATTTTGAAAATTCAGTATTTATTATGGGAAATGACCAATTCCATGGAGGGGATTGGGGGAAAGTAGGTGCAATAGACTTTGCTGGTACAGGAGTAGTAAGTCGTATAAAGGTTAAAAATATACATTCAGATATACGCCTGAAGGCATAGATATGTGTGTATATTTTAAACGAATTGTACGGTTACCAGGGTCATTAGCAAAGAGGTAACATTTCTATAGATGGTATAGTAATTTGAAATATCATATGGAATTTGCTTGAAGGTATATTGATCTGGTTAAGTGGGTATAATCTGGTTTGGTTTGCTATTCCGAGAGGACTCAAGCGATTTCTTTCTTTGTCATGAGATTTACGTAATTAATTAAACCTGTATTATAAAACCAGCGTGTCTTGTTTCGTTGTAATGCAATTATTTTTTGTATATACAAAAAGGGGTAATGAGATATGCGAGCATTTGCAAAAAAGGGGTAATTAATGTTGAAAAGGGTAATTACTTCTTTAGTTTACGAGATTTGCGATTTTTTTTTTTGCGAAAAGATCTCAGTTACATACGGATTCACTTACACGGGGATTAGTTAAATGAGGTCAAGTTGCATGGGGGGGGTTCAATAGCACGAGGGGTTCAGTTGCATGGAAGAGTTCAGAAGCTTGGGATTCAGTTACATGGGGTCGGTGGTTGTTATAATACACAAGTTCTATTTGAACAGTGTTGTGAGATCCCCATACCACACCCCCAAAGGACTCCGATCCCCCCATCCCGTGTATTAGCGAAGTTACTCTGTGGTCGTTATAATACACAAGCTTTAGAAGGGGTTAATGTATCAATTCTAGCACGTTCATTGTAAGGTGAAAAAAAAAACAAAGTATTTCTTCATTAAGGAATTTGTGTATTAAGTTGGAACTTTCAGAGTTAAATAAATGATTCTTGTATGCGCGATTCAAGAGTTTCTTTTTATGGCCAAATTAAACGAGATTTATATTCTTGTCACTTTTCGTTACCCCAATTTTTCAAAGCGGGTGTCTACAACTAAGGGGGAAACTGGCCCGACCAAAGAATATTTATACTCTTGTCACTTTTTGTTCCCCCAATTTTTCAAAGTGGGTGTTTACAACTAAGGAGGAAACTGGCCCGACCAAAGAGTGTTTATATTCTTGTCACTTTTCGTTCCCCGAATTTTTCAAAGTGGGTGTTTACAACTAAGGGGGAAACTGGTCTGACCAAAGAGTATTTATATTCTTGTCACCTTTCGTTCCCCCAATTTTTCAAAGTGGCTGTTTACAACTAAGGGGGAAACTGGCCCAACCAAAGAGTATTTATATTCTTGTCACTTTTCGTTCCCCCAATTTTTCAAAGTGGGAGTTTACAACTAAGGTGGAAACTGACCCGACCAAAGAGTATTTATATTCTTGTCACTTTTCGTTCCCCCAATTTTTCAAAGCGGGTGTTTACAACTAAGAGGAAACTGGCCCGACCAAAGAGTATTTATATTCTTGTCACTTTTCGTTCCCCCAATTTTTCAAAGCGGGTGTTTACAACTAAGGAGAAAACTGCCCCGACCAAAGAGTGTTTATATTCTTGTCACTTTTCGTTCCCCGAATTTTTCAAAGTCGGTGTTTACAACTAAGGGGGAAACTGGCCTGGCCAAAGAGTATTTATATTCTTGTCATCTTTCGTTCCCCCAATTTTTCAAAGTGGGTGTTTACAACTAAGGGGGAAACTGGCCCAACCAAAGAGTATTTATATTCTTTTCAATTTTCGTTCCCCAATTTTTCAAAGTGGGAGTTTACAACTAAGGGGGAAACTGGCCCGACCAAAGAGTATTTATATTCTTGTCACTTTTCCTTCCCCCAATTTTTCAATGCGGGTGTTTACAACTAAGGGGAAACTGGCCCGACCAAAGAGTATTTATATTCTTGTCACTTTTCGTTCCCCCAATTTTTCAAAGCGGGTGTTTACAACTAAGGAGGAAACTGGCCCGACCAAAGAGTATTTATATTCTTGTAACTTTTCGTTCCCCCAATTTTTCAAAGCGGGTGTTTACAACTAAGGGGGAAACTGGCCCGACCAAAGAGTAAAACGAAATTTTCGTGTTAAATAAGTAGTTTTTGTATCTTTTAAAAGAACTTTACGGGGATTGAGAGACTCAGTTGCCTAATTCCGTGTGATTTTTCTTTACTTGGTGGTCATTAAAAACGAAATTTTTGTGTTAAATAAGTAGTTTTTGTATCTTTTAAAAGAGCTTTACGGGGATTGAGAGACTCAGTTGCCTAATTCCGTGTGATTTTTCTTTACTTGATGGTCATTAAAAACGAAATTTTTGTGTTAAATAAGTAGTTATTGTAACTTTTAAAGGAGCTTTACGGGGATTGAGAGACTCAGTCGCCTAATTCCGTGTGATTTTTCTTTACGTGATGGTCATTAAAAACGAAATTTTTGTGTTAAATAAGTAGTTTTGTATCTTTTAAAAGAGCTTTACGGGGATTGAGAGAGTCAGCTGCATAATATTTCTTTACTTGGTAGTCATTAAAAACGAAATTTTTGTGTTAAATAAGTAGTTTTTCTATCTTTTAAAAGAGCTTTAAGGGGTTTGAGAGACTCAGTTGCCTGTTTCCGTGAGGTTTTTGTTTACTTGGTGGTCGTTAAAAACGAAATTTTTGTGTTAAATAAGTAGTTTTTGCATCTTTTAAAAGAGCTTTACGGGGTTTGAGAGACTCAGTTGCCTAATTCCGTGTGGTTTTTCTTTACTTGGTAGTCATTAAAAACAAAATTTTCGTGTTAAATAAGTAGTTTTTGTATCTTTTAAAAGAGCTTTAAGGGGTTTGAGAGACTCAGATGCCTGTTTCCGTGTGGTTTTTCTTTACTTGGTGGTCATTAAAAACGAAATTTTTGTGTTAAATAAGTAGTTTTTGTATCTTTTAAAAGAGCTTTAAGGGTTTGAGAGACTCTGTAATGCAGTAGTTTTTCAGTAAAGACACTCGATATCCTAAAAGTGTTTAATTCAAACTTTTTTAAAACTTCGAAATTTTTCAACTTTATTTATTTTTTTCTTTCTGTACATTACTTAAAATGTCAAAATATGCTTACAATTCTAACAATTGCGCTCTGTGATTGGTCAGAGACACGATGTGACTTTCCCACTGGCATTCTATGACCGGTTATTGACAGCGCTCTGTGATTGGTCAGAGACACGATGTGACTTTCCCACTGGTATTCTATGACTGGTTATTGACACAACCTAATCTATTGCATGTATTAAATCAGTATTTTTTACGCAGTGGAACGATAAACACATAAGTCATATCTTTAAAAAAAAAGTGAAGATGGAGCATTTTAATAAAGTGTGTTTACATAACAAGGTTATTGTAGCATTGAATGCCGACAAAGAGAAATATTTAAACTTTGAAACAAGTACAGGTGGTAGCACTATTGGAAATGTATGCATGCATTGTCATGACAGTAAGGAATTAAATTTCTTTGGAATACCGAAAAAATTCAACTCTTATGTTGGTGGTTATGCGAGATTGAGATCTCCAGAGATGATTGTACTCAAAGAGAATGCCAACATAAAAATAATCATTGATGATAGAGGACAACTCCTTGCTACTGTTGCAGGTAACACATTACCTACTGATACATCCAATCGTCACCTTTCAGGTATTAGCATTCAACGGAAGATCAATAAAAGAAAGGCCTACTCTTCTACTAATATCGTAAACCATATCTTGTCTACGTGCCGAAACTGTTACCTGTGTAAAAATAATGTGATAATAGACAGTGAAATTGTCAGAAAAATAAAAAGGGCATTGTCAGAAAATATCACGATGGAATATAAAGATGAATCGATGAAAAACAAAGCACCAGCAAACGTTACTGCCATTGGTCAAACAGTCATTGAACCAAATAATACCAAAGACGAAAAGCATATTGAACCTTTTGATGAGACACCAGTAAAAATTGTGTATGACTCAAAATGGAATAATGATTATTCTACTGATTACGAACTAAGAGAAGACAATAGCTATAATATCAAGAGAGAACATGGTGAACTATTTTATGGAACAGATTCAAAATGTCCAAAGTTAATTGTTGATATTAATAATGTATCATAATATATTTTTTGTATTAATATTCTACATAGCATTATTTCATTAAAAATATATTTTGCATTACATTGTTATGTGTTCATTATTTTTAGAGTAAGCTAGCATATCATACGTTTAGAATGTCTAATAAAACATCGGAGATGTAAGAAAAGGAATTTGCATACATCTATTGTCAGACACATGGGGACAAATTTTTTCTTGAATTCACCTCCTGGATAAATAAAAAAAGACATTTCATTCAAGAAATTATGACGAAACTCTAAGTAAGCTACAAACTCTGTCTTGAAGTTACCTCATGGATACACAATGCAGAAATTTCATTTAAGAAATTATCAAAAATTGTAAGTAAGTAGCAAATTCTTTCAAAAATATGTTAATACGTTTAAGCAATAAGTATCTTTAAGCTTAACCCGTCTTTATTCTTTAGAATAGTTTTATTCATTTCATTAAATTATGAAGAAATTGTAAGTAAGTAACAATAGCTTTCTTGAATTCGCTTCCTGGACACAATACAGATATTTAATTCAAGAAATAATAATAAAATCGCAAGTAAGTAATAAAGTCTTTATTGTTTTCCCCTATTGGATACACAATACTGAAATTTCATTCAAGAAATTATGAAGGAATTCTAAATAGGTAAAACACTCATGTTACCTCATGGATACACAATGCAGAAATTTCATTTAAGAAATTATCAAAAATTTTAAGTAAGTAGCAAATTCTTTCTTGAATTCGCCTCCTGGGTAAATAAAAAAGACAGTTCATTAAAGAAATTATGAAAAAATTGTAAGTAAGTAGCAAATTCTTTCTTGAATTCACCTGCTAAATAAACAAAAAAGACATTTCGTTCGAGAAATTATGACAAAATTCCAAGTAAGTAACAAACTCTTTATTGTTTTCATGACTTAGATAGACGATGTAGAAATTTAATTCAAGAAATTATGAAAAAATTCTCAGTAAGTAGCAATTTCTTTCTTGAAGTCAACTCTTGGATACACAATACGGAAATTTCATTTAAGAAATTATGAAAAAAAAAACAATTTCTTTCTTGAAGTCAACTCTTGGATACACAATACAGAAATTTCATTCAAGAAATTATGAAAATATTTGTAAGTAAGTAACAAACTCTTTTTGTTTTCACCTCTTGGATATACAGTACAGATACTTCATTCAAGAAATTATGAAAAAATCGCAAGTAAGTAACTTTTTTTTCTCTTTATCAAAAACAATTTTCACTTAGCTACACGATGTAGAAATTTAATTCAAGAAATTAGGAAAAAATTCTCAGTAAGTAACAATTTCTTTCTTGAAGTCAACTCATGGATACACAATACGGAAATTTCATTCAAGAATTTCATGACTTAGATACACGATGTAGAAATTTGATTCAAGAAATTATGAAAAAATTCTCAGTAAGTAACAATTTCTTTCTTGAAGTCATCTCTTGGATACACAATGCGGAAATTTCATTCAAGAAATTATGAAAATATTTGTAAGTAAGTAACAAACTCTTTTTGTTTTCACCTCTTGGATATACAGTACAGATACTTCATTCAAGAAATTATGAAAAAATCGCAAGTAAGTAGCTTTTTTTTTCTTTATCACAAACAATTTTCACTTAGCTACACGATGTGGGAAATTTAATTCAAGAAATTATGAAAAAATTTTCAGTAAGTAACAATTTCTTTCTTGAAGTCAACTCTTGGATACACACAATACGGAAATTTCATTCAAGAAATTATAAAAAATATTTGTAAGTAAGTAACAAGCTCTTTATTGATTTCACCTCTTGAATATACAGTACAGATACTTCATTCAAGAAACGTGATTAAACACGTTTTGAAACTACATGCTATTTGTATGCCTTTCCTTGGCACCTTTCCAAACGAGCGGGGATTCCCCACTGGTTCGTTTTCAACCAGACTGGTTTTTTAGGGACCAATAAGGAGAGATATGCAAATTCGACATAGCTTTATTTCATTTTTTTAAGGTTCATTTAGACGAAGTTACGTGCGCGCACGTAACTTCGTCTAAATGAACCTTAAAAAAATGAAATAAAGCTATGTCGAATTTGCATATCTCTCCTTATTGGTCCCTAAAAAACCAGTCTGGTTGAAAACGAACCAGTGGGGAATCCCCGCTCGTTTGGAAAGGTGCCAAGGAAAGGCATACAAATAGCATGTAGTTTCAAAACGTGTTTAATCACGTTTCTTGAATGAAGTATCTGTACTGTATATTCAAGAGGTGAAATCAATAAAGAGCTTGTTACTTACTTACAAATATTTTTTATAATTTCTTGAATGAAATTTCCGTATTGTGTGTATCCAAGAGTTGACTTCAAGAAAGAAATTGTTACTTACTGAAAATTTTTTCATAATTTCTTGAATTAAATTTCCCACATCGTGTAGCTAAGTGAAAATTGTTTGTGATAAAGAAAAAAAAAGCTACTTACTTGCGATTTTTTCATAATTTCTTGAATGAAGTATCTGTACTGTATATCCAAGAGGTGAAAACAAAAAGAGTTTGTTACTTACTTACAAATATTTTCATAATTTCTTGAATGAAATTTCTGTATTGTGTATCCAAGAGTTGACTTCAAGAAAGAAATTGTTTTTTTTTCATAATTTCTTAAATGAAATTTCCGTATTGTGTATCCAAGAGTTGACTTCAAGAAAGAAATTGCTACTTACTGAGAATTTTTTCATAATTTCTTGAATTAAATTTCTACATCGTCTATCTAAGTCATGAAAACAATAAAGAGTTTGTTACTTACTTGGAATTTTGTCATAATTTCTCGAACGAAATGTCTTTTTTGTTTATTTAGCAGGTGAATTCAAGAAAGAATTTGCTACTTACTTACAATTTTTTCATAATTTCTTTAATGAACTGTCTTTTTTATTTACCCAGGAGGCGAATTCAAGAAAGAATTTGCTACTTACTTAAAATTTTTGATAATTTCTTAAATGAAATTTCTGCATTGTGTATCCATGAGGTAACATGAGTGTTTTACCTATTTAGAATTCCTTCATAATTTCTTGAATGAAATTTCAGTATTGTGTATCCAATAGGGGAAAACAATAAAGACTTTATTACTTACTTGCGATTTTATTATTATTTCTTGAATTAAATATCGGTATTGTGTCCAGGAAGCGAATTCAAGAAAGCTATTGTTACTTACTTACAATTTCTTCATAATTTAATGAAATGAATAAAACTATTCTAAAGAATAAAGACGGGTTAAGCTTAAAGATACTTATTGCTTAAACGTATTAACATATTTTTGAAAGAATTTGCTACTTACTTACAATTTTTGATAATTTCTTAAATGAAATTTCTGCATTGTGTATCCATGAGGTAACTTCAAGAAAGAGTTTGTTACTTACTTAGAATTTTGTCATAATTTCTTGAATGAAATGTCTTTTTTATTTATCCAGGAGGTGAATTCAAGAAAAAATTTGTCCCCATGTGTCTGACAATAGATGTATGCAAATTCCTTTTCTTACATCTCCGATGTTTTATTAGACATTCTAAACGTTTGATATGCTAGCTTACTCTAAAAATAATGAACACATAACAATGTAATGCAAAATATATTTTTAATGAAATAATGCTATGTAGAATATTAATACAAAAAATATATTATGATACATTATTAATATCAACAATTAACTTTGGACATTTTGAATCTGTTCCATAAAATAGTTCACCATGTTCTCTCTTGATATTATAGCTATTGTCTTCTCTTAGTTCGTAATCAGTAGAATAATCATTATTCCATTTTGAGTCATACACAATTTTTACTGGTGTCTCATCAAAAGGTTCAATATGCTTTTCGTCTTTGGTATTATTTGGTTCAATGACTGTTTGACCAATGGCAGTAACGTTTGCTGGTGCTTTGTTTTTCATCGATTCATCTTTATATTCCATCGTGATATTTTCTGACAATGCCCTTTTTATTTTTCTGACAATTTCACTGTCTATTATCACATTATTTTTACACAGGTAACAGTTTCGGCACGTAGACAAGATATGGTTTACGATATTAGTAGAAGAGTAGGCCTTTCTTTTATTGATCTTCCGTTGAATGCTAATACCTGAAAGGTGACGATTGGATGTATCAGTAGGTAATGTGTTACCTGCAACAGTAGCAAGGAGTTGTCCTCTATCATCAATGATTATTTTTATGTTGGCATTCTCTTTGAGTACAATCATCTCTGGAGATCTCAATCTCGCATAACCACCAACATAAGAGTTGAATTTTTTCGGTATTCCAAAGAAATTTAATTCCTTACTGTCATGACAATGCATGTATACATTTCCAATAGTGCTACCACCTGTACTTGTTTCAAAGTTTAAATATTTCTCTTTGTCGGCATTCAATGCTACAATAACCTTGTTATGTAAACACACTTTATTAAAATGCTCCATCTTCACTTTTTTTTTAAAGATATGACTTATGTGTTTATCGTTCCACTGCGTAAAAAATACTGATTTAATACATGCAATAGATTAGGTTGTGTCAATAACCAGTCATAGAATACCAGTGGGAAAGTCACATCGTGTCTCTGACCAATCACAGAGCGCTGTCAATAACCGGTCATAGAATGCCAGTGGGAAAGTCACATCGTGTCTCTGACCAATCACAGAGCGCAATTGTTAGAATTGTAAGCATATTTTGACATTTTAAGTAATGTACAGAAAGAAAAAAATAAATAAAGTTGAAAAATTTCGAAGTTTTAAAAAAGTTTGAATTAAACACTTTTAGGATATCGAGTGTCTTTACTGAAAAACTACTGCATTACAGAGTCTCTCAAACCCTTAAAGCTCTTTTAAAAGATACAAAAACTACTTATTTAACACAAAAATTTCGTTTTTAATGACCACCAAGTAAAGAAAAACCACACGGAAACAGGCATCTGAGTCTCTCAAACCCCTTAAAGCTCTTTTAAAAGATACAAAAACTACTTATTTAACACGAAAATTTTGTTTTTAATGACTACCAAGTAAAGAAAAACCACACGGAATTAGGCAACTGAGTCTCTCAAACCCCGTAAAGCTCTTTTAAAAGATGCAAAAACTACTTATTTAACACAAAAATTTCGTTTTTAACGACCACCAAGTAAACAAAAACCTCACGGAAACAGGCAACTGAGTCTCTCAAACCCCTTAAAGCTCTTTTAAAAGATAGAAAAACTACTTATTTAACACAAAAATTTCGTTTTTAATGACTACCAAGTAAAGAAATATTATGCAGCTGACTCTCTCAATCCCCGTAAAGCTCTTTTAAAAGATACAAAACTACTTATTTAACACAAAAATTTCGTTTTTAATGACCATCACGTAAAGAAAAATCACACGGAATTAGGCGACTGAGTCTCTCAATCCCCGTAAAGCTCCTTTAAAAGTTACAATAACTACTTATTTAACACAAAAATTTCGTTTTTAATGACCATCAAGTAAAGAAAAATCACACGGAATTAGGCAACTGAGTCTCTCAATCCCCGTAAAGCTCTTTTAAAAGATACAAAAACTACTTATTTAACACAAAAATTTCGTTTTTAATGACCACCAAGTAAAGAAAAATCACACGGAATTAGGCAACTGAGTCTCTCAATCCCCGTAAAGTTCTTTTAAAAGATACAAAAACTACTTATTTAACACGAAAATTTCGTTTTACTCTTTGGTCGGGCCAGTTTCCCCCTTAGTTGTAAACACCCGCTTTGAAAAATTGGGGGAACGAAAAGTTACAAGAATATAAATACTCTTTGGTCGGGCCAGTTTCCTCCTTAGTTGTAAACACCCGCTTTGAAAAATTGGGGGAACGAAAAGTGACAAGAATATAAATACTCTTTGGTCGGGCCAGTTTCCCCTTAGTTGTAAACACCCGCATTGAAAAATTGGGGGAAGGAAAAGTGACAAGAATATAAATACTCTTTGGTCGGGCCAGTTTCCCCCTTAGTTGTAAACTCCCACTTTGAAAAATTGGGGAACGAAAATTGAAAAGAATATAAATACTCTTTGGTTGGGCCAGTTTCCCCCTTAGTTGTAAACACCCACTTTGAAAAATTGGGGGAACGAAAGATGACAAGAATATAAATACTCTTTGGCCAGGCCAGTTTCCCCCTTAGTTGTAAACACCGACTTTGAAAAATTCGGGGAACGAAAAGTGACAAGAATATAAACACTCTTTGGTCGGGGCAGTTTTCTCCTTAGTTGTAAACACCCGCTTTGAAAAATTGGGGGAACGAAAAGTGACAAGAATATAAATACTCTTTGGTCGGGCCAGTTTCCTCTTAGTTGTAAACACCCGCTTTGAAAAATTGGGGGAACGAAAAGTGACAAGAATATAAATACTCTTTGGTCGGGTCAGTTTCCACCTTAGTTGTAAACTCCCACTTTGAAAAATTGGGGGAACGAAAAGTGACAAGAATATAAATACTCTTTGGTTGGGCCAGTTTCCCCCTTAGTTGTAAACAGCCACTTTGAAAAATTGGGGGAACGAAAGGTGACAAGAATATAAATACTCTTTGGTCAGACCAGTTTCCCCCTTAGTTGTAAACACCCACTTTGAAAAATTCGGGGAACGAAAAGTGACAAGAATATAAACACTCTTTGGTCGGGCCAGTTTCCTCTTAGTTGTAAACACCCACTTTGAAAAATTGGGGGAACAAAAAGTGACAAGAGTATAAATATTCTTTGGTCGGGCCAGTTTCCCCCTTAGTTGTAGACACCCGCTTTGAAAAATTGGGGTAACGAAAAGTGACAAGAATATAAATCTCGTTTAATTTGGCCATAAAAAGAAACTCTTGAATCGCGCATACAAGAATCATTTATTTAACTCTGAAAGTTCCAACTTAATACACAAATTCCTTAATGAAGAAATACTTTGTTTTTTTTTTCACCTTACAATGAACGTGCTAGAATTGATACATTAACCCCTTCTAAAGCTTGTGTATTATAACGACCACAGAGTAACTTCGCTAATACACGGGATGGGGGGATCGGAGTCCTTTGGGGGTGTGGTATGGGGATCTCACAACACTGTTCAAATAGAACTTGTGTATTATAACGACCACCGACCCCATGTAACTGAATCCCAAGCTTCTGAACTCTTCCATGCAACTGAACCCCTCGTGCTATTGAACCCCCCCCATGCAACTTGACCTCATTTAACTAATCCCCGTGTAAGTGAATCCGTATGTAACTGAGATCTTTTCGCAAAAAAAAAAATCGCAAATCTCGTAAACTAAAGAAGTAATTACCCTTTTCAACATTAATTACCCCTTTTTTGCAAATGCTCGCATATCTCATTACCCCTTTTTGTATATACAAAAAATAATTGCATTACAACGAAACAAGACACGCTGGTTTTATAATACAGGTTTAATTAATTACGTAAATCTCATGACAAAGAAAGAAATCGCTTGAGTCCTCTCGGAATAGCAAACCAAACCAGATTATACCCACTTAACCAGATCAATATACCTTCAAGCAAATTCCATATGATATTTCAAATTACTATACCATCTATAGAAATGTTACCTCTTTGCTAATGACCCTGGTAACCGTACAATTCGTTTAAAATATACACACATATCTATGCCTTCAGGCGTATATCTGAATGTATATTTTTAACCTTTATACGACTTACTACTTACAGGGAACTTCTTTTGAATATTGGCATACTCATCTGCAATACCTCTATACATGGCTGGATTTCTTAACCAATTATGTAATGTGTGTGAGCTATTTGATTCAATTTTTGTAAGATGTTTTACCAAGAGAAAGCTACGTCTCTCCCTTATTGTTGTTAATCCACTCTCCATAAGCAGAAACTTGGTGCTTGTGGGTTTCCTAAGACCTAATATAAGACGTATTATATCATTTTGTGTTGTTTCAATTTTTTTGCATCTGGGTCTTTGCACATGCACCATAGACAATGAGCCCATAGTCAATATGGGGTCTTATATGTGATTTATAAAACTGGAGTAAGGTTTTCTCCTTACAACCCCAGGATGTGGAAAGAAGTCTTTTTAGTATATTTGCTTTTCTATAGCATTTTTTTATTGTCTTTGAAATGTGGAGGTAGAAATTAAGTTTTTGGTCAAGCATGAGACCTAGGTAATTAATATTATTATCTTCTGGAATAGTTGTTTTATTTACAGTTAGTTTTGCATTAACATGGTTTCGCTTCTGGTGAAATTGGATTATTTTTGACTTGGTGGGTGCAATGGGTAAATCTGAATGTTGAGAGAATTTTTCAAACTGGAAAAGTGACTTTTGCAGATTCGACTGTGCTATCTGAAAGGTGTTGCCAGATGACCATAGCACCAGATCATCAGCATATTGTAGATTCGTGTGGGGTAGGTTCATGTCCCAGAGATATAGGGCAAATAGGAGGCAACTGAGGACTGCTCCCTGAGGTAGGCCTTTGGATATTGTCTTTTGGGGTGAAGAGGCTGAACCAACACAAACAATGAAACTTCGCACTTCTATGAAGGATTTAATAAAGGATACTAGCTTAGGAGGTACTCCAAGGTTTGCAAGTTTATTTAAAAGGATTTGGTGGTTCACATTGTCATATGCTCCTCCAAAATCTAGGAAAGCTGCCACTAGGATATTATTTTTTGAGAAAGATTCATTTATTGCATTTGTTAGCAAAATGAAAGCATCTGTTGAGGAGTGGTATTTCCTGAATCCAGTTTGAGTGTGTTGGATCATGTTATTTTTCTCAACAAACCAGAGGAGTCTGTGATAAATCATTTTCTCCATTATCTTCCCCATCACAGGTGTAATCATTATGGGCCTATAAGACTCAGGGTTATCTTTTGGTTTATTTTTCTTTAGGATTGGTAGGAGGGACGAACATTTCCATATATTGGGGAACCTAGAAGATGCCCAAGTGTGATTATAACAATTTAGCAGTTCTTGTTTGTATGAAGGTGTGAGATTCTTTATCCATGTAGGATGTATATTGTCATAGCTGCTGCTAGTTTTGGACCTAATATGATGTATTGCATTATTCAATTCCTGGATTGAAAATGGATTAGTTATGTACTCGGATCCTGGGCGTGGTTGGTAACTAGGGTTCATAGGAATTGTGGACAGTTTGCTTTGATTATTTGATGTTAGCTTATTAACAAAAAGAGTTGCAAATTGGTTAGCCTTTTCAATATCATTGTCGTAATGGGTATTATTATGTATAAGCTCATACAGGAGTGGGTTGGGAGAAGTCTTTTTCCCACATATGTGGCTTATGACTATGTATAATTGGCTCATGCGTTTCTCTGGAGAGATTATTTGCAAAATTATTCCAGTATTTATATTTAGCATCTATTATAGTCCTTTTTAGATTAGATTCTGCTTGTAATTTTTTTTAAATATGAAGTAGGTGTTGGTTTTTTTTATGAATTCTGTCCTAGATGCCTTTTTTATCCTCCATTTATTTAGGCAACTCATTTGTCCACCATGCTTTAGGAATTTGTTTAGGGAATGTTTTCTTAGGTGTTGTCCTGGGGATAGCATGATTAGCTGTATTTATTAGTAAAGATGTCAACGACTTCAGCATGTGTGTCAACTGTTGTGTTTGAAATGCATGAACTTTGGGGTGAAAACTTGTAAATTCATCATTTAGCTTATTTTGGAACATAGACCAATTTGCTTTAGTGTTGATATATTTGGAGGTATGAGATAGAGTTTCAGCAGGTTCATTTAGGGAGCAACCTATAGCAAAGTGGTCAGTACATAGACTATCAATTTTATTTATGTAAATTTTGTTCAAAAAATTTAATGGGGTTGGAGAATTTCCAAGAGAAAACCCCTAAACATATAGATAATAGCCTAAGCAATTAAAGTGTTTCTCAAGGATATATTGTCTTTGGACTCATCAAATTATTAATGTCTAAACTTTTATAGACGAAAAACGCGCCGAATCTAATGAACTACCTTTGGTTATTTTTTGCACCGTAGTATTTTAGACGAAAACGTAGCATTTCCCTTGAAAATTTTAAATGAAAATTCTGTGAATGCGGAATAAAAACACAATTGAAAAACTATATGCGTCTTGAACAGTCTTGGAAATTATAAACAACATCAAATTGAATGTTTCATATAGGCTATAATGATATTAATTGTTGAAAGATCCATTAGTTCAAGAATTTATTTCATTTTAATTTTATTTTTTATTTTCAATGTTGTAAGAACTAGAAAAGAAAATATTTGTAATATAATTCGTTTTCAGTGAAGCGCCAATGACGCAGTAGGCTTTTGGTTTTTATAGTTAAGGAATGGGGCAGTATCCAAACTCTTGTTTGTAGTGAAACTATATTCATCTTGAACAATTTTAGAAAGAACTAATAAATTAAACTGAACATTTCATGTATAATGATATTAATTCCTGAAAGCTCATCAGTTCAAAACTTTACTATAAATTCAACTTTTATTTTCAATATTAAGTACAAAAGAAAATATTTGTAATAAAATTGGCTTTCAGTAAAGCGCCAATGACGCAGTAGGTTTTAGACATTTGCAGTGAGAGAAGGAGGCGATACCCAAACTCTTCCTTGTAGTGATTTTTATTCGTTTCAAGCTTGATTTGCATATTCAATTTATGTTTCACTCGTTTTATAATTTATTAATTCATTTACACTAATATCTATTGTATGGTTGTTTGCATTGATTGTTTATTTAATTTCTGTTCGTTTTCAGTTTCATTTATGCTTCAACAGCAAAATATTTTTTTCTCGTTTTAAGCTTGATTTTCATATTGATTCTAAGCATTACTCGCTTTAAGATCTATTTATTCATTTATATTATTACTTGTTGTATGTTTTTTGCTATGATTGTTTATTTAATTTCTTTTCCTTTTGGGTTTCATTTATTCTTTAATAGTAATTTGAGCTTGAATTTTAACAGGTATTTATATAACCTGAGCTTAAGTTTAAAATAGCCTTTACTTTTCTTTGAAAAACTTATTTTTAAGAAAAAGTTTTTTTTTTAATTAATATCCAGAAAAAGTTTGAAAAAACCGAATAAATACACGAAATAATCATTTTACTTTAAAACAAAAATTAATGTTTCTATCCAGGAATATGGTACATTTTGACTGGAACATTGATTACATTAATGAGTTACGATGAGATTAAGTTATAAAAGTGAATAACGTTTCAAATTTCACACCTGGGAAATAAAAGTTCCTTATTATCATATCTTCATTCGACACCATAGGAAATTATTTTCAATATAATTATTTTGAAAGTATTGTGAAATTTATTTACTGGAAAAATTATTTTCTTCACATATATTCAGAACTTTAAAAAAAATAGAGGTTGAAAATGAAAAAATTAAAATAATTTGATTCGGTTGAAGCTGTTACCGCATAATATTTTATACACTATATACCAACACAGCATACAAGATGCCTATCCGAACGCAAAAATTGCCCTGAAGACGTATTTAACTATGCAGGTATTAATTGCTTCTAATGAAAGAAGCTTTATCAAATTAAAGGTAATTAAGAACTATCTTCGAAACAGTACGGCCGAGCAGCGATTGATAAACCTGAGTATAATCAACGTAGAACCTGGAATGGTTTAGAAGCTTTCTTATGATTACATTATTGATTGTACATAATTTAAATTACTACTACAAACTTACTGCAGCACCGAGGCGCCTGAGGCAAACACAGCTACGCACGCTCCTCCTCCATCCCAATCTATTCAAAGCCTCCCTCCTTACACCCTTCCAGGAAGTTCCCATTTCCTTGAAATCTTTCTTTATGACATTCTCCCACTCAAGACGAGAATGACCTGCTTTCCGTTTAGCCCTGGATGGTTGACCGAAAAGGACAATCTTCGGCAATCTGTCATCCTTCATCTGCAGAACATGCCCTAGCCATCTCAACCTTTCTTTCATCATAGCCCTAGAAAGCAGGACTGAACCAAATTTTTCGTACAACCTACTGTTTAAATTACGGTCAGTCAGCCGGGTAACCCAGAACAATCCGTAGGCAATTTCTCTGGAAAACATTTAGTAAATCTTCATCCGCTTTTCGGAGCGCCCATGCTTCAGAGCCATATTGACCAATGTCTTCACTGTACCTTCCAATATTCTAATCTAGGTTTGCAGACCTATTCTTCCAAATTTTTTTTAACTGTGAAGAAACAGCCTGAGCCTTAGCAATTCTAATTTTAGCATCTTCACTGCTCCCACCATCTTTACTAGTAATACTACCAAGGTAATTAAAGCTGCTCACCTGGTGAATCTTTTCGTTACCCAGCGTGACCTTTTCATCTTCACTTATTCCTAGCCTTGGTGACTTTGTCTTCTTAACATTAATTTTCAAACCTATTCTAGCACCCTGGACTCGCAAAACCTCTAAAACTTCATTCATTTTCCTCACACTTTCATCTAGGATGCTTAAATCATCAGCATAATCCAACTCCAGGAGACTTTTTCCTCCCCATTTGATTCCGTGGTCTCCCATTGCCTTTCCTGTGGTCCTTAAAACAAAGTCCATCAAAATAATCCATATAAAGGGGTATAGAAACACAACCCTGCTTAACTCCTGATTTAATACAAAAACCAGCTGCTAACCTCATTTCATACCTTAACCGAAGCAGTGTTATTCTCGTACATAGCACTAATCCCTTTAATGTATTTGTCTGGTATACCATACAAGTCATACAAGGATAAGACCTTTGTTAAAGCTCTTCTACCAACAGAATCGAACGCTTGCTCATAATTTATAAAACTGAGGACCAAAGGTGTTTGACAACTAAGGCATTTCTCAATTAGTAACCTAAGAGTGAAAATTTGGTCGACACATTCATTACCTTTTCTAAAACCGCACTGTTCTTCTCTTAAAACTTTGTCTACGGTATCTCTCAGTCTAAAGAGTATTATACTACTAAGTAACTTGCTACCTACAGAGACCAGACTAATGCCCCGATAATTACGACACTCATTCTTATCACCTTTCTTATACAGTGGTTTAATTAAGGTTTTCTTAAAATCGCTAGCTACTTCCCTTTTTTCAAAAGTCATATTTAAATTGTATGTGTAAATTGTCTGAGTCACCAAAAAAGTATCGTTACGTGGAATGTTAAGATTTTTTCTTGAACCTTGTTGTACATATAAGGATTTACGTAACAAACTATATTAAGAATAAAAATAATTGAATAAATGCACAATCAAGAAGTAGATTCTTTAGAGAAATAAAAATGCCCAAAATTAGAAATATATTCTGGATTTGGGGATCCGGGATCACTAAATACCATTCTTCCCTCGGGAACCGACAGGTCATCCGTCCCTGTGGGCCTCACGCTAGTTTTGACTTCCATATATTGTGAAAATTGCCTTTTTGGGAGTACTTACTTTGGAATAAAAGACAAATGTGACCTCTTGATTTCGAAAAATAGACTTTGCTCTGCCTCTCTCACTCCGGAGTCTTGTGAATTGACGAGCATTGTCGAAGGCAACACAGTCCTTTTTTTCCATATATGTACAACGACAAATGAATTTCAATAAGAGCTAAAAGATCGCATTTGACGATTATAGCAAGCGGAACTAGAAGGATTTTAGTAATGAAAAGTTCGTGATTTTCAATCTTTGCCTGCGCTGTGTGGCTAAAACTTGGAACAAAACTGCTCCATTAGCGATCTTTGTCCAAACAGTCATCATCCAACGGTGAAGACCAACATAATATTTTCTTAGGGTGGATAGCACTACGTAAAAATTGCTCTAAGGCACATCTACCTTGTCAATATTGAATTTCCTCCACTTATTAGAAACGAACCGGAGCACTTGTGTATTATGCGCTACTCACTCAAGTTACGCTGTCTACAACTTGAGAACAAACCGGTTTCTTTGTTAGTATCTTTCAGCTTAGCGAAGGACAAGGCAAAGAGGTACTTGTCTAGAATCCAGTAGTCAGGCGAGAAGTGAAGTTTCGTTAATGCTAATGAAATAAAACAAAATAGGGTGAAAATATAATAGTTTAGAGACAAATTTGGGCTATATATTTGCACAGTAGGGGTAGGGGGGGGGGGGAGTCGAAAAGCATAGCGTATATCAAATACGTAACCTAACCTAACATATGTACCTTTTTTCGCCCCTTGAACCCCAAAAAGCTAAAGTTTAAACACTTCTCACGGGGTGAGCAATACCTCACAAGCAGCGGAAATCTGTTTTTCATTAAGCATCTTTGAGTTTTTGATGCGGGCTTTCTTGCGTGACTAATGGTTTCTAGACAAGAACCGACAAAGACAAGTGACACAGTACGTGGGAAATTATAATTTGGGCTATATATTGGCAATTTAAGGGGGGGGGGTAAAGTATTTGAACAGTTTGAAGTTAGAAAACAATTATTACTTCATAATATCCAGAATAATTGTACCAAACGCATTTTGCTTGCAGACCCACTATACTTTACCCCCACCCCCCTAATGTGCAGATATATACCCCAAATTTGTTTATTTTCATCATATTTTGTGATATTTAATTAGTATTGAGCGTCAAAGAAAAAAGTTCTAATTAAATGAAGCACTTGAGTGAGTGGTGTATAATACACAAGTACCTGAACCAGCTTCCATTCTGTGTTTGAAGTCTTGAAACCAAACTGATAACTTCTTCATTTTAGGGACTCATGACTCGTCACGGTTTGACTTATCGACGGCTGGCTCCTTCTTTTTACTTTTAAGATTTTGGTATTTGGTCAATTAATTAAAAACAGGTATATGTTTCTAGGCCTTAGCTCGTTTTGATTGTTGTATTGCCGGCTGTTTCTCGGAGAAACTGCAATCTTGACTTAAATATATTAACTATTACAACAGTACTCTAAAATGCAACATTTTTCTGGTTTCAAAGAGGTAGAATTTCTCCTTAAATGTAATTTTTGTCCAATAATTTTGAACATCGTAAGTAAAAGGCAATGCTTTCAGGACTGTAATGTCAATTGCGACTTTTAATTTAATCGCACCCGAAAAAATCCATTTCAGTATGACATAATGGTATTTGTAGCTACGCAAGAAAACCGGTTTCAAATTAGTTTCCGCATCTGATATTAGGCCCGTTTTTTAGCACTAAGATCTTACATCTAAGATCTTAAATCTTTCTGCAAAGATTATCGTTTATTAACTCACCTTTTTTCTAAGACCTTACAGCTCACTTATGTTAGCAAAAAGTGTGAAGACCGCCACTGTTTTTGCCATATAGAACAATGATGAGAGAGAACTTTGATGATACACTCATCATTGTTCTCAGGCCGCTGATCAGAGCAGAATGATGAAAGACATTTGCACAAAAACGACCAAAGATGTAAGATCTTTGTTCAAAGATTTCACTTTTAAGCGTTTTCTGACAAAAGATGTAAGATCTTAGCACATTGACGAGTGAAAAAACGGCCCTATTATCTTTTGGCTTTCCATTAAATTTATGATTCATTTTCTCAATGCGTATAGCATCAGGAAGACAAAAACAAATTAAATAAATTCTCATCGAGACATTGTTCAAGTCTTTTTAATAACTTTTTTAATAAAGGGAAAGGTACATTTAAATCGAAGCCAGATGTAAATAGGTGAAGGAAAGAAGAGGGGAATGTAGGCCAATGCTCCGTTCAAAAGTCGCCCGGTGATTAGTAAAGCAACAATTTCTTACGAATATATTTTCGTTCCTTAGAAAGTAGGGTACAGAAGGGTACTTGTTAAGAATCGCGTAAACACCGCATCATAGATGCTAAAGGTAACTAGTCAAACGAGCATCAGTCAGTAGAGAATTGGATCCCATACGTGGTTTGTCATTGCGTTTACAATATTTAAACTATTATTTTTCGGAGTTTATGGGAGAAAAAAAAGGTACCTAGGTTAGATTACGTATTTAATATATGCTATGCTTTATCCCCCCCCCCTAATGTACCGACATATAGCCCGCATTTGTTAATAAACTATTATATTTTCATCCTATTTTGTTTTATTTCATTAGCATTCAAAAGGGTCAGGTTGTCGCGTGTTTACCCGATTCTTGAAAAAGACCTAGGGTACTTATGCATTAGCTGCAACCCACGCGAGAAGTCAAGTTTGGTTAATGCTAATGAAATAAAACAAAATATGATGAAAATATAATAGTTTATGAATAAATTTTGGCTGTATATTTGAACATTAGGGGGTGGGGGTAAAGCATAGCATATATTAAATACGTAAACTAACCTAGGTACCTTCCCCCCCCCTAAACCCCCAAAAACAATAGTTTAAATATTGTAAGCACAATGAGAAACCACGGTTTGCGATCCGATTCTATATTGGCAGATACCCGTTTGACTAGTTTCCTTTAGCATTTTCCTATACAGTATATCGTGTGGGTTGCAGCTAATGCATAAGTGCTGAAAGTAGTGGCGGACCATTTACGGAAGTGGAACGAAACGAAACAAGTATGGGAATGTTTCCATTGGGCAAGTTGAAACTGGGACGAATAAATTTTGTGTTGACCAAGCACATAATTTGTTACGTTATGTAACTTCTGGGAAAAATCATTGATTTTGTGAGGCTGGGTGCATTTATTTGGCAGCTGCAACAGAAATATGCATTTATATTTAAAAAAAATCAAGCTGATCTGGATGCAATTTAATTGTTTATTTCTCGAATAATTTAGAAGGACAGTCCAAAACCCTCTCCCCACAAAAACCACGTAAATGTAATTCAATTTTTTTCAGTCTTTGATGCAAGAATCCCCACAAGCAGAAAGAATGTAATATGCTAGGTTGCATCTGAAAAGGGTGCGCTGATTCATATTCCACCGAGGTACGCTTAATTCGGTACTTATGTACTATGTGGTACACCCTCAAGAATTTAGATCTACAGATCAAACAATAACCGGTTTATATCTGTTAGTATTGGAAAATGGGGAGGAAAAAGTCTCCTGGACTTGGATTATGCTGATGATTTAAGCATCCTAGATGAAAGTGTGAGCAAAATGAATGAAGTTTTAGAGGTTTTGCGAGTTCAGGGTGCTAGTATTGGTTTGAAATTAATGTTAGGAAGACTAAGTCACTAAGGCTAGGAATAAGTGACGATGAAAAGGTGATGTTGGGTAATGAAAAGATTGATCAGGTGGGCAGTTTCACTTATCTTGGTAGTATTATTAGTAAAGATGGTGGGAGCAGTGAAGATGTTAAAAATAGAATAGCCAAGGCTCAGGGTGTTCTTTCACAGTTAAAAAAAGTCTGGAAGAATAGGAAGATAAGTCTGCAAACCAAGATTAGAATCTTAGAAGCTACAGTGATGACAGTGGTCAAATATGGCTCTGAAGCATGGACGCTCCGAAAAGCGGATGAAGATTTGATAGATGTTTTCCAGAGAAATTGCTTAAGGATTGTTCTGGGTACCCGGCTGACTGACCGTATTTCAAACAATAGGCTATACGAAAAATATGGTTCAATACCGCTTTCTAGGTCTATAATGAAAGAAAGGTTGAGGTGGTTGGGGCATGTTGTGCGGATGAAGGATGACAGATTGCCGAAGATTGTTCTTTTCGGCCAACCATCTAGGGCTGAACGGAAAGCAGGTCGTCCCCGTCTGGGGTGGGAGGACGTCATAAAGAAAGATATAAAGGAAATGGGAACTTCGTGGGCGGGTGTAAAAAGGGAGGCTTTGAATAGATTGGGGTGGAGGAGGAGCGTGCGTAGCTGTGTTGGCCTCAGGCGGCTTGGTGCTGCGATGAGTTGTTAGTAGTAGTAGTAGTAGTATTGTAAAACAATTAGCTTAGGCTTGAAATCTACGTTGTAGGTATATCGGTACTCTTCTATTAACCGGACTCTTTTATCACTCTTTTATCTAGCGTATATGGAATGTCAAACTTGAGACACGAAAGTTACCGGGACAGATATGTGAGGGATACCCGACTATAAAACAGTTGTTAAGGGCTGGGCACACGTAGCTGATTTCGGAACAGGGTTGCCACCCTGGTATGGAAGAATTTACTAAATCGGAGAGGAAAAATTTACTAGATCGCATCTGTTTTTACTAAGTGCTCAAAAAATTTTTTGCGCGTGCGGCTACGCCGCACGCGCACCATCAAGAATCGATTTTTACTATAGGAAGATAATCAATACGATTTTCACAATCTTTTTTTTTCTTTTTTCTTGTTTTTTTTCTCTTTCCTCTTTTCTTTCGTTTTCATAGTATGATTGAAAATTCCGGAAACCTACAAGTTCAAAATCTTTTTTTTGGATATATATATATATATATATATATATATATATATATATATATATATATATATATAATATATATATATATATATATATATATATATATATATATATATATATATATATATATATATATTATATATATATATATATATAATATATATATATATATATATATATATATATATATAATTTTACATTTCTACTTACTTTTAATTTCTCTCAGCAGGCCCCTTTTTCCTCAATAAAAATTTTCAAACTGAGGAGATTCATCTAATCACCTTGGGTGGTTGGCTTCTGTTTTGATTCCAATAGATTCCCAATCATGACAAATCCAAGCGTCATTATAGCTTCATTTTAGTTGGTAAAATTTGATACACAGAAAGCTGATTTTGTCGACCTTTAGACGCCGGAAGTGAAGTGTCTGTTTACGAAAATAGGTGACTGCTTGTCTGTCTCTGAGACAGGCAAGCAAAATTGTAATTTATAAAACAGACAAGCAAAAATTGTAAATTGTCATATTTTTACGATAATTTTTTTTCCTGAATTCATGAAAAATAAAAAAAAAGTTTTATTTACTATAAATCATGACTTTTTACTAGTTTTTACTAGGTTTCGGGAAATTATCTAGATTCTCTAAATTTACTAGATTTTTTGTTTTTTTTACTAGATCTAGTAAAATCCTACTGACGAAGCAACCCTGTTTCAGAAACTGATTTGCAAATCAGTGCCGATTTTAAAAGAAATCGGCGTCGATTTGAGCTTGAAAAATTTTCTAGTTTTCGGCGCGATTTACAAAATCAGCGCTGATTTTCATCATGATCATCACAAAAAAATAGGGATACAAATAGACAGTCAGCCAGAGGTATTTGTGGTGAAAAACCCCACTACTGAGCTGAGAATTAAACTGAAACTAAGCTGAGACCGATCAAGCAACTATCAATAAACTTCAGTTGACTATTTGTGTCCATGATTTTTTGTTTTGAAAATTTTGCGCAGGAAATTTTTCTTTCAAAAAATTTTTCTTACCACTATCGTTTGTCCACTGATGCTGAAATCGGTTCCCGAAATCAGCTTCATGTGCCTAGCCCTTTAGAGTGAAATTGAGTGAAACGGGTGATCTAAAATGAATGTTAAAATTAAAATTTGGGATTTGCCAAAGATAGAAAAAGAGGCAGTCGAGACAGGTTAGGTTAGGTTTATGGTATGCTTTAATTAACCACTGATCCTTACAAAAAAAAAATTGTTTCTAAACTATTATATATTCATCCTATTTTATTTTATTTCATTAGCATTAACCAAACTAGCACTATACAAAAGAGTCCGGTTAATAGAAGAGTACCGGTATATCTTTATTAAATATTTAATATATAGAGATGGTATTTTGATTGGGTTAGGTATATAATATAAGGCGTTCTGTGCGCCCCCCCCCTACCATTATTCTTTGTTGTAGTTTTCATAAATTTTGTCACTGAAGTATTTCATTTTTATCATATTTTTGTATATTTCATTAGGATTAACCTAACTTCACTCCTCTAGTGTGTACCATATACTACACACGTATCCTTTCTTCGATATTTAAGAGTAAATAGTTTACAACATGGATACATTTTCAGATACTCTTATGTTATACCTACTCTTTTATATATCTCAGACTGGAGACGCGACGAAAAATCCGTTTTTATGGGATGATTCAAGACACCGCTGCAGAGAAATACAATATATAGCGTGGTTTTAATTGCGTATACGATATTTAGTGTTTTTTTTTTTTTGGGGGGGGGGGTTCTTCCCTGACCTGGAAGAATTTACTAAATCTGAGAGGAAAAATTTACTAAATCGCATCTGTTTTTACTAAATGCTCAAAAAAATTTTTTGCGCATGCGGCTACCGTAGCACGCGCACATCAACCATGGATTCTTACTATAAGAGGATAATCAATAGGATTTTTACAATCTTTTTCCCCTTTTTCTTCTTTTTTTCTGTTTCCTTTTTTCTCTCGTTTTCATTGTATGATTGAAAATTCCGGAAACCTATAGGCCTAAGTTCAAAAATCTTTTTTTTATTAGTTGGATGTACTACTGGATAGGCTTCATATTCCAGATACAGTGTATGCAAGACGTCAAACAATAGTCTGGAATCTTGGATTCTGGAAATTCTGCTGGTGAAGCCGGCTTTAAATTTATTAATGGTCTTCAGGTCATAAATATAGTCATCTTATTTTAATTTATTTCATTAGCATTAACCAAACTAGCAGTATATAAAAGAGTAGGTATAACATAGGGGTACCCATTTTCAATATGGGAAAAAAAATATTTCAGAAATAGAAAATGCTATAGAATTTTTTTTAACAGTATATTGGATGCTTAAGGATTCCACCCTTGCCTAAATAACATGTCCTTAAGAACAGCTGAACTAGGTGAAAAATAATATTCTCAGCTTCCCCTCTCCAGTAGAATTAATGCTGCGTGACACAACAACCAAATCCAAAATATTTATCGTCAGAAATAGTGGTCGTTGACGAGTATATCGCAGATATGATTAACATCTTTTAGGGAAGATTAGAAAAATTCCATAAACCATATCACAATGTTTCAAACACAGTTTATATAATTATCCAGTATGATCTTTCCCTATCTCACCCATTATAAAAACCTGGATCGAGGTGCGAGTGCTCCAGAGAACGTTTTTGCATATATAAACATAAGAAGTATTAGATCTTTTCACGGGTAGACAAAGAATAGTCACCTACGGAACAAGTACTGACAAAACCACTTGGCCAGCTCAACCAATAAGTGGACAATAAGTGCAGAAATAAGTGGGAGGAGCTTTTTGTTCGCACCGAGAATGAAGAGCCAGAAATCATCTGGGGTAAACTTACTGGTATATTATATAAACTGTGGTTTCAAATTAGGTTTGCTGGATATCATTGATTAAACTTTGTAAACTATGTTTGGTATAATTGATAAAAATTTAGCTTATCGAGGGGAGGGGACGGGTTAGGTTGTGATAGCCCTCCTAATATACGGAATAATTCGTGGTACTTATAGATTTAGCGTTATTATCTACTTTCATTAGAGAAAACTTGTTTTTTTTTATCTTATAAAAAATAGAAATACTGTATTCACTAGGCCATGAAAGGAAGGTCAATTTTGATGGATACACTCTGATGTAACCCATCGTTACCTAGGAGCGGAAGAAAATTAGCCCGATTTTCGGAAAGGGAGGAACATCCTCAAAAAGTCAAGTGAGATAAATGAAAATCAAACCATCAGGTTTAGCTTATTGACCAAAAGGACTGGAGGGTAACTAGCCCTCTCCAATGCATGGCCGTACCCAGGATTTTTTTTCGGAGGGGGTTTTACTCAAAGATTTTTTCGGGGGGGGGGGTGTTTACACAAAAAAAAAGCTCAAAAACGCATACAAAATTTGTTTATATCTATGTTTGTTACGTTTTTACAAGTCAAAACAACATTTGGGGGGGGGGGGGGGTTTAAACCCCCATAACTCCCCCCCCCCCTTATGGGTACCGTCTTGTTCCCATGCCCTTTCCCTCCAAAGAAATCCAATGGAAACTTTAAGATAGTCATTTGATTCAACATAGTTGAAGGATCCGGTAACTATGCGTTTGGAGATTCGGAGATATATGACCGCCAATAGTCCCTGGGGAAAAATTTGTAAGTTATGCAATTTGCCCGTCGTTCAAATATATACTTGTTATTTGGAAATATACGGAAGCTTCTTGGGAAAGTTTTCGGTACTGGTCCACTATACAGACACTTCTAAAAAGTCAAGTTTGGTTAATGCTAATGAAATAAAATAAAATAGGATGAATATATAACAGTTTAGAAACAAATTTGGGCTATATATTTGCACAATAGGGGGGTGGGGTGCATACCATATATTAAATACGTAACCTAACCTATATACCTCCCCCTCCCCCTAAACCCCCAAAAAACAACAGTTTAAATATCGTAAACGCAATGAAAACTACTCTTTGTATTCCATTTCTGCATAGCGGTCTCTTGAGAAAACCAGTCTGGCGAGTTTCGCCTCTCATTAGTATATAACCCTTGACAGGCCACTATATGAACGAATACCAGGAAAAATCTACAACGCTTCCCATGTAATCTCTAGGTCAGACTATTGACGAAAAATTTTATTTTTGCATGATTTATTCAAAATTGTCAATTTTAGACCATGTTGTAAAAATACGACATTAGCCTCTCGAGTATATAAAAATGGGGCATTTTCACTTGGTGTGGAAGCTTTAAAACAATTGTTTTTGGCAGTAAGGCACAGTGGAAGGTCACATTTTTCGCATTCAAAGTGGTATATCCCGATTTGCACTCTTTGCAGCGGCTCTGCTTTTCAGTCTTTTTTGGCCAGTGATCAAGTCCATCGGCTTGAGCAGATATTGCCGGTCGGAATCGATTGCGACTTCGAATGGGGCTGGGGCTGGGACTATCTTCAACATCTGCGGATGGTCTACCACGTTTACGTTGGGTTATCACACGCGCCGAGGCATACAACCCTGCAGCAACTTCAGACCTGAAGGCTCTCAAGATCATCGGTTCGTCTGTCCTTGAAGTCAGCGTTTTGACGTCTGACCTGAAAAGAAGCCAGCTATTGCAGACTGCTGTGTCAATAAGCCACCAGAAGATTCTCATATACCATTTTCGTGTCCGAAGATTAGTTCGGCACATCTCCGCCAGCATGTCTGCTAAATCTACGCCACCCATATGAAGGTTGTACTCATAAACAATGGCTGGCCTTGAAACTTCAACCCTGGATTTATCCTTAACGTTCCAGCGTCTGCACGTATCCTGTGGCGTTATTCCTGCATACGTTGAAGCCAAGCAAACCGTGTTGTTATCTAACCATTTCACTACAATAACGCCAGAATGAATGTCAGTCCTGTAATCTGACGTTCCTCTCTCTCGTTTCTTCATTTCACCATCTGTGAGGAGCGGGCAGCTCTTGTCGCGCTTTGTTCAACGTACCAATACAAGGGAATCCTTTAATTTTGAGCAAACTCATTAGTTTCAAGCTCGAAAACCAGTTGTCAAAGTAAATCTTGTAGTTCATTTTCTCTGGCAAGGTACTCATCAGACGTAAAACTATGTTGCCTCCGACTCCAAGATCTGGCTCTATGTCATCTTCAACAAGAGTGCCCTTCCCTTGGTAAACTTCAAAATCATATACAAAACCTGACACACCGGCTCTTGTGAACACTTTTATTCCCCACTTCGTCGGCTTTTTCGGTAGATATTGTCTCAAGTTGCTTCGCCCCTTGAAAGGAATCATTTGCTCGTCAATTGAATGGTGTTCTTCGGGCTGACTTCAAGAAACTTGGAACGGATATGACTCAGGACGGGTCGAATCTTGTATAGCTTGTCAAATCCTTGTTCTCCAGGTTTCTTAGCTTTATTGTTGTCGTTGAAATGAAGAAAACGTTTGATCTTGTCAAACCTTTGTCGGCCCATCTTGTCGGCAATTTGAGGGTATCTGGTGGCTGCTTCCCAGTGCATTCGATAATAGGGAACTTTTATCACTCCAAATAATAGAATAATGCTCATGAAAACTTTTAGCTCTTCGGCAGTGAGGCAGAGGTTGCATCCCTCAGTTTGAAGTGCAAAGACGTTACTTTGTTCAACTATCAGCTCAAGAAGTTCATCGTCAAAGAATTTTTGGAAGTATTTCAGTGGAGTCTCCAAGATGCCCGGAACTTGGCGAGGCTTTCCTTTCCAAGACAGATCAACTTTTTCTATCTCTGCTTTTCTCAAGTCAAATTTTTCTTGGACTTTCGATTTCTTCTTTGATTTTCCAGTACTTGTTGTTACCGGTTGCTGTTGCTGACTGGAGGGTGGAGTTTCCCCCGAGTCATCGTCACTGGGTTCAGTGTTAGCCTCCACGTCATCCTGTTCCAAGAAGAAGTGGAGATTGTCCAGTAGAGGCAACAAGTCTGCATCAGGATCATCGATAAGATCTTCTGGAGACAGGAAGTCTGGATCATTGTCATCATCATCGTCGGACAAATCAGACAACATGTCTTCTCGA
The DNA here is from genome assembly GCA_027921565.1 of Artemia sinica. Classification (NCBI taxonomy): domain Eukaryota; kingdom Metazoa; phylum Arthropoda; class Branchiopoda; order Anostraca; family Artemiidae; genus Artemia; species Artemia sinica. The sequence continues at coordinate 211,394 of CM051273.1, forward strand.
ATGTCAAAAATATACTTGGCCGCCTCTTCTGCGTCAATTCGGCGATTTTGAGCTCGTTTTCTTAGTCTGTCGTAAGATTCCGCCATCTAGAAAGAAAACAAAAATTAGACATATGAAACACCCTGTCTACTCAATGATCCACCATTCCTGAGGGGTGCTTTGAGCTACTATGTAGGAGGGACTCCTCCTACATAATAGCTGATGTAAAATTATATTGTTTTCTTCATCCTTTTTATTTTCTTATTTAGTTGTTTGTTTCATAATTTTGAGCCACGATCGTCCGATGTTGTATTTTTACAACAGGAGGAAGTTTATCTTGCTACTGATCCAAATTCTTGCTTATTTCGTGAATTTCAACTACAGTAATTCTAAACGGTATATATTTTATACGCATATGACATGCAAGGAATCTCCCACCTTTTCGTTTTGTTTCCAGTTTCTAGCTTAGAAATTGCCTACCTTTTTATTCGTTTTTCTTATCCCTTGGTTTGGTGACTCACAGTTTAGGCCACATGTCACACAGCATTAATGACACAATTTGTAGGTCAATTGTGGGTCAAATTTAATGACACAATTTGTAGGTCAATTGTGGAGAATTTGCCACTTTTAGGGTTGAAATATGTATTCAGGTTTGGAGGGGTAGCAACAGCTAATTCATTTTTATTTGAAGTCATATGCTAAATAAATTTACCAGCTTTTTTTGCTGGTTTATTCCCCCACAAAAGGCTTTGGGCATTGAAATCACCACAAATAATGATATTTTTTAACATATTAGAATTATTTACATAATTAAAGAAATCCTTGGCATCTGTAGTTTGGCCATTAGGGTTATAAAAGCTTATTATGTAGGTTTTTAAATTATTCAGCCAAAAACTGATACCAATTACATCAACATCATTTGCAAAATCTGGAAAATTGATGCCACAAAATTTTATATTATTATTAACTAATAAAGCTACACCACCTCCTTTCCTCTCTGAAGATCTATCCTTTCTCAGGATAGTATATCCCAGAGACTTAATTTGTTGATTTTGGGTTAAATGAGTTTCCTGGAGGCAAGCAATATTAATGGAATTATTATTCATAAATGATATTAGTTCATTTAGCTTATTTTCTGTGAGTGATCTTACATTCCATTGGAGTATTGATAAATGTTGTGTTGTTGATTTATTCTTCATATGAGTGTGCATCAATGTTTAGCTTTGTTAAAAGTAAAGCAAGATCTTTTTTTGCTTGAATGAGCATATCATTTGGGATGTAGATTTTTGCCAATTCTGCAATAATTTTTGTTTTCTGTAGTTGATGTATGTTCATGGCCTGAACTGCATTACAGTTTAGAATGAATAAGCATATATTTGGGGATTGCATTTTTGGTAGTGCATCCTGTTTGTTGGTTAAGGGATTGATTCCTGGTAGTGTTTTTGGTTTGTTTCTTCTTGGGAGGGAGGGCCAGGCTGGCCTCATCTCACCAGAAAACAAGGCTTGTTGGCTTGGTGATTCCTTCTGATAGGGATTTGAGCTAGGGGGCTTAGAAGATATTGTTTTATATGGGGTGCTTGATGCATTTGGGGCATTTGACTTAGGGGTTTTGGTTGGTTTCATTACAGGCTTTATTTGGTATTGTTGGGCAGCATTTGCTTCCATTGCTGCAAAGGGGTATGGGATGGCCTTCTCTGTTGATATTTGGAGTGTTAGAGCTCTTTTCTTGTATGCAGGGCATAATGATTTATTTTTAGATTCATGTGGGCCTTTGCAATTGATGCATGTAGGCTGGGTGTTGTTGCAAGTTGTCAGCTCTTTAGGATGGAAAGATTTACAATTACTACACTCTTGGAGAATTTCATTGCATTTGTTTGTCGTGTGTCCCAGTTTGAAACACTTCTGACACTGAATAGGCTTAGGTTTGTATTCCTTGTGTGGTTTGATTTGCCCAAACAGGAATAATTTTTCTGGGATATCAATTTTATCCTTCAGTGTGAATAAGAAGGATCTACTAGTTTTTAGGCCAGTAGAGTTAGGTTTTCCAAGTTGGGTAACATCCTCAACTGGGATTGTGTTTCCAGCCCTATCTGAGAGGCCTTCTTTTAACTCCTGAGTAGATATCTCTGGGGGAACATTATAAACTACAATTTTTGTTGGTGATTGTTTTGGGTTCCAATTAGTTGCAATAATTGGGATATTCAGAAGGGATTTAAGGTTAATTATTGTATCTGCTGATTTCTGATCTTCTACAGCTATTAGCAGAGATCCATCACGGTTAATGTTAAGAGAGAACATTGATTTTAGCAATTTAAAAATTGCAACTCTTATTGCAGTGATCATTTTTATTTCAAAGGGGGTAGTGAGAGTAATTTTAAGGTAAATTCCTAAGTTTTTGGAGGGAGGATCTTGGGCAGGGAGAGGGGAAATGCTTTTAATTGGGGAGATTTTTTTCCTTTTTTTAGAGCTTCTAGAGAGGACCTCTTGAAACCCATTATCATCGTTTATGGTTGCATTAGGACCTACAGTTATCATTGTCCTATTCTCCGAATTGGAGCTATCATTAGAACTTTCAGATAATGTGCTTGACCAGCCAGGATAGGTATCTTTCACTATGGAATTTGATTTGGGATCTGGGGGGACGTTTTTTTTTTTGGAGGACTTCTAAACATTGCCTATTGGAAAAAGCTTTAAACACAAATATAAAACTAAAACAAGAAGGGAAAATAGATGATATCAAACCGTCTGCACTATACTATGGGGAGGATAAACACCACAGTATAGCCCTGAGGATGACTTGAGCAGGATAGTTTTGGTACAACTGCTGATTAGAAGCGATAATAATCACAAGAAAATGTATTTCGATATTCTTCTTCTTCTATTTAACAGCAGGTGGACTTTTCAGTAAAACTATTTAGCCCTATTCCTTTTGCTTCACTCTGTAAGCTACAGAGCTACTGGCTTGATTACCTCATATTTATTAGATATATTCAGATATCTTTCAGCAGATCTTTCGACTCTAGGAGTTCAAATATAAGATGATAGATGTCGATTTCTATGCTCTGTGTGCAGGTATAGTTGGCTAGGCTGTTGGCTGATAGTGGGATTTTGTGGTGTTTGAAGTATTTTAACAGTTTAGAAAGCAAGGTATGTTGTGCAGACGTCAGCATATTCCTAAATGCAAAATTTCATCAGCTTCTTTTTCTTCTGAAAATACACTATCGTCTAATTTGATTTGCTTCTTCTTGGACCTGGCCCCAACTGTTTCTACTCCACAGCCAGCGTTTCTTCTCAAATTGCCTAAAGCCGCGTCTTCATTCAGCGTTTTTCGGAAAACTGAGGCGGAAATCTAGGATGAATGTAGCAGTCTACACTGGTAAAAATCCCAACAAATTCAAAAAATCAAAATCAAGGTAAAAATCAAATTCAGTATTCTAAATAAATTACTACTGCAAATAATGATGTATAGCAGCCTCCCTCCTAATGTGGCAGTATATATGGAATTTTCCATCATAGGCTTGGTGCCAAGCATAACTCAGGAAGATGCTTTGTAATACAGAATAGCCTAAGGGTAAATTTTACCTGAGAGGCTTTTGATATTCTTGACAAATAGTTGAGAAAAATGACACTAAAGAATGAAGTAAAGGCTTTTTAGCAATCATCTGGGAGTATTTTTATAAATTTATAGGCCTATGTTTTCATACAGTTTAGCCAGGTAAAAATGATCACACTTGATGTCTTTTTCATGCTCCTTTCAAATATATTGACTTGTTTCATTTTGAATCATTGATGGAGATCACAACAATACATACGCTTGCTTTTAGGGTAAATTTGTAGCTTTGAGTAGTTCATTACATAATTTATATTTTTTTTTATTCTTAACATTGTTAAATGTTAGTATGAAAATAGGTTTTTGGTAGTTTTGCTGTGAAGTCATTTTCAATGGGAATTAGGCTCTTCTTAAAAATTTCTTTAAACTTGTGGTAAAATTCTGCTTAAGCTACTTTTGGCCATCTTGGAAAGGGGTTAGGTTAGGAAATTGACCCTTTCAGGGATGGGTCTACAGGATGAAGTATGTCATGGGAAGGTATTTTGAAGAACCTTCATCCACTCTTTCTCCCTCAAGAGGGTCCTGACCTTTGATGACCTTTAAAAATCTGTGTGTTATCAAAGTAAAACCTTGCAAAATAGATCTTCTGCTTAAATGAAGTGCAACAAAATTGTTTTCAGCTTCACAACTTTGCTTAATCCCAATTTACAAGGTTTTAAAGATATGCAATTACATTTCCTACATTTTGGAAAAAAATGTTCATTTGGCTTAAAATTCCACTCAAATAAAAGGAATTGCAAATTCAGAACTAAAGCCAGAGAAAAAGAAACTGATAACTGAAAATTAAGGTAAAATGTTGTTTTGTCAAGATTTCAATATCATGTAGGCAAATTTCAGGGCCCTCTAGAGGGACAAGGTCTAGAAGGTGTGGAGGTAGATACTTCAAAATACCTTCCTGGGACATACTTTAGCCTGTAGACCCATCCCTAAAAGTGTCTTTTTCCTAACCTAACCCCTTTCCAAGATAGCCAATGTTTTCACTCCCTTCATTGCCTGTGTGAATAGATAAGCTAGGGATTTATAGCTGCAATTCCCTGGAAAATTAGTCTTATATCCAGTCCCAAAAGTGCAATTGAATTTGTCAAAGCTTGGAGGTTTATTCCTCCTGTCTGTTTAGAGAAGACATGCAAAATTGAAGTTTTGTTCATTTCTATCTTACATTCAATGGGCATAAATGGTATATGTTCCTTCATTTGTCTGTCTTGTTTCTTTTCTGCAGGAATGTTTTTGTCTCTTTTTTAGGAAGATACACCTTTTTTTACAACTGACTTATACTAGAAGTTCATTTTCAAGATTTTGACCCACCCCAGGATCCCTGGATCCAAAGTTATGATTGAATTTCTTAAAGCTAGAAGGCTTACTCCTTCAAAACTTGTAATTGAAGTTTTTTTCATTATGATCTAACCTTTAGTGGGTCTAAAAGATTTTTTTTTGCCAAATTCAATGTTTGATATTTAGATCACCTTTATTTCAACTTAATAGTGGTAAAATAGGTAAGATTGTCAAAAATTTTAGTGACAACAATATATTTACCTCATTCCTAAAAGCAGTAGAAAGGAAAGCCACTGGCAAGGACCCCCCAAAAATTATTTAAGGTTGTTTTAAAAGGCTTTACTGCCCAAAAAGCTGGTATAACTGGAGAAGGGGCTTCTCAGAAATTAATTATTTAAAAAGATGTGATTGCATTTTCCACACTTTTGTGAGTTATATACAGAATAACACACATAAATATACAGATGTTTTATGCAGTAGGGCACCATGGCCTAAAAAGTTATTTAATGCTAATCAAACTACAGAAGGTATATCTATTGCTTTCCTTAAGGATTAATGAAGATAAAATGCTCTTTGGAAACTGAAAACGAGCATGACCAAAGAAAAAAAACTAATTAAAGATGACAAAAAGATATTAAAAAACAATCTCATTGTTCTAAGTCCCTTTTATTGCAATTTTTACTACTTTCCCATCAACAATATACTTTATTTAAACAAACTAATTGTGAGACAGATATCAACAAAATTCCAGCAGGGTTTGTATTTACTTAAGATATACAAACAAGCACATTGAATGCTTAATTTTGTAATATCCTAATGTCTAAATAGTAAAAAAAATCTTATATTTTTTAATGGTCTTCCACCAGCTTATTTGAGCAAAATTGTTTGTGACAGCAATGTACCCTTGGGTGGTTTAGCTTCTCTATAAAATACTTTTGTGGCTTAGCCTCTCTAAAATTCTTGAAAGGCAACAGAAATTTCAAAAACAAATATTCAGATAAACCAGAAAAATATTGACATATTTTTCTAAACTTGGTAATTTTTAAAGAAAATTTTCAGCAAAGCCAATGCACAGGTTCAATGTTGTTCTAGGCCATCCCCAAAAAATATATTAAATCATATTATATGTAATCTGATTAAACATGCTTTAAAGATTTTTAATCAAATATGTGAAATGAGAGGCAATGTTTCCCATGAGAATTTTACACCCTGTAACTACACAGCAATTCACATTTTTCTTAGAAAAGAAAAGCTTTATTTTTTAGAATATAATGGGTGGGTGGGTACTAATAATTTTTGGAAGATTTTTGGGAATCATTAAACCAAATTTTATTGCCAAGAAAACCAAAGAAATTTACTATGTATTCAGGGACGATCTAAGTGCTGTTCATTGCATTATTCAAAATTTGCCTGTAGTGCTTCCTGTACTACCCTTATCATTACAGGTTTTGGCCTTGCAATCAAACAATTGTATTATTGGCTGCTGTCTTCAGCAATGCTAGAAGTGCTTGGATCTTCTGGAGCAGTAATTCAGTAGCACTAGATCAGTACTAGGAGGGCATGATTGCATATACCTAATTGCAAATAACTGAATATGCTGAAACCAAGCCAACATCTAGTGTACTCAAAGAAAAATTATACCTTATGAGCAGAATGCATAAATCAATAGCATATCTCTAGCAAGAAAAGATTGTTAAGATCTGGATATACTATTGTCAATTTGTTTACCATTCGAAAAAAAAAAAAAAGAAATTCACTTATTGTATAAAGCTTCAAGCCATTCAGAAACTTATTTAGGTTAATGGTCCTATTACAGCCCAGTTTTTGGACAAACTCTTCTTTTCAGTCTTTACCTTAAATTGCAGCTTGGAGCAATATAAGGATTCCTCCCTGCAGAGCCCTAGAATGATGATTAGTTGTATACAGAGATCACTAGTGACCAGGTTAGGGTTTATTTGCCTTAAGGAAGAATTTCACATATCATTTTTGCGCCCTTAGATAGAAAGAATTTGCTATGTCTGTTTTGGCATGAGAATCCTTTGGCCTGGGAACTTGTGGGTGTTAGATTCAAGTCATTCTGAGAAACCAAGTTTTTCTTGTGTTTTTGGGAAAACCAATACTTTTTTTAAATTAAAAAAACATCCACAAAAGAATTCTTTTAAAGAATGTCAAACAGCTAAAATAAATCTAAGAAAATTAGAAAAAAAATTCAAATGTTGTTTGAACCTGAAAAAGAGCAGAAATCACTGTCAATAAGTGGAAAAGGCCAAAAATGAAAAGAAATTACCAAGACTAACTGATTACCAAGAAACTACCAAGAAATTATCAAGAAAACTACCAAGAAATTACCAAGACTAACTAACAAGACTAAAATTACCAAAAAGTAACTGTTTGTTTTGTACCCTAACATTCTTTTGTAAAGACTGAAATATATATCAACTTTTATAGTTTGTAATTAACATAGTTGAGTCAAACAATACTCAACTTGAGAAATTATAAACACATTTGGGTAAGGCCTCAGCACTCAAACAGTGTCTATTCCTGGACTAATACTTCTATTAAAACGAATCTTCCATAAACATGGACAAAAGATTCCTATTTTAATATGATTTATGTAATTTTTGATATTCAAGGTTGGCTGATAATAAGGCTGCACAGTCACGATGTCATAAGGCTGGTATTTGGCATGAATTATATGGCTGATGGGAGCAGTCATGATGTCATAACGCTGGTATTTAGCATGAATTTCACGGCTGATGGGAGCAGGGACACAGCTTGGGTTTTGAGTTTGGAGATGGGTTGTTAAGAATGTTCTAAGAAAATCATCCAGTGTGTCTACAAATATAGACACATATACTAAATTAAATTAAAAACATAAAAGAAGTTTTGATGGGTTGGCACTGTGCACAGCCACCTTGGAATATTGGAATGGGGGGGGGGGGGGTGGGCCCACCCTTTCCCCTGAGCTACACGCCTGGATGGGAAAGGTGCCTTTCATGGTCATTTTTCCAAGAAAAAAGTATTTCAAGAATTTGTTTTTAATTCAAAAAAGTAATCAAAGATTTGTTGTTCCCAATCAGTCAATAAGTGCTCAGGAATTTTAACTGTAAGATAGCCTAAAATTCAAAATCTTATGAAAGGTCAATCTGTCTTTTTTGTTGTCTTCTCAAATATGAATACAAAGAAACGACTTTTTAATTTAATCAAAAAAACTTTAATAAAATCTTTAATTATCTTTCACAAAGAGACCTAACAACTAGACTGTCATGTCTTGTTTGGTAGTGATTGCTTAATAGTTTTTGCTTTTCCCAATCAGTCATTTAGTACATGCTAGAAAATTTATAACAGTAACATAACCAAGAGCTCAAAGTTCTACTAAAGTTCAATTTGCTTTTTGTAAGCTCTTTTTAAAAATGAATACCCAAGAGCATATTAATGGGATCAAAAGTGCCATTTGTGTGCTCTTTTCAAATATGACATTACAAAAAGTATGTAAATATGATCAAAAGATTTTAGTTGCACCTGTACACAGGACTTCATTAGCTGATTTATAGACTGCCAGATGTCTCCCAAGAGTGGCAGTATTTCTTTGTGGGAATAAATTAAATTCCCCTTGATAACTCATCTACCATGGCCATATCAGTTTGAGCTTTAGGTCCTATTTTTATGTAAGTCAGCAAATTTGTCCTTCCAAACTTCAATTAGTAAGAAAGTTTTTTCGCTACACGACCCATTTTTCCAGTTTTCCGTCCCCTTTTTCCAGAAAACGCCGAATGTAGACACGGCTTAATAAAACTGTCCACAAGGTTAATACACCGTTTTCCTCTCAAATAAATGTGTTGACTCAGAAAAAAAATAGAAGTTGATTTAACTTTTTCAAGTAAGTCCACATAGTTCAGCCAATAGCAGAAGACCAGCAGAAAACTCAAAATAAACCATACTCAAATTAGTGTCTACATATATACTTGTTATAACAGGATATTTAACATGTTACATACATACATATATAACAAGTATTTATACTTGTTGAAATATTTTGCTTGGCAAAAGCAAAAGGATGAGACAAAAAATATTTTCCTCTATTGTTAAAGAGAATTTTTTTTTAAAGATAGTTTTCTCAGCTCTACATCTCATTATTTCAGTTATTTATTTTTTATGAAATATTGCTGTGAAGTCAAAAAGAGGAAGAAATCCTTGTGTGAGTGGGACCTACTTTATGGTTCAAGTTTTCATGATAAACTGTATTGACACCTTGAGAGTCCCGCATTACACAGAAAAAAACTTCGTGTTATAGATGTCTATGTGTCCTATCTTACAATGTCAAAAAAAGGTCAAATATCCGGGTGCCTTTATGCCCTGTGGGGTGACGTTATCGTGCGCTAAAAGCCTGAGAAACTGGGATATGACGAGCGCAAGCACCAAATTAATTGGTACCATAAAATTACTTCGATTTAATGTCTGTATAACATACATTTTGTTTGTGACCTAAATCTGCATTTGCCTTTTTCAAGCGGCATTGGCTAAGTGACGAAAAGTCAAATGACTAATTAACACTCATCTTAAGGGTGGTTTGTGTTTACCCCCGTCCCTCCACTGGAAAGTACCACCCGCAGAAAATGCCCTCCCCCCAACGAAAAATACCTCTCATGAAAAATACCCCTTGCAAGTATAAAATGCACCATTTGAGGTATCTATTTCTTTCCAAAACAACAAAATAATTAGTAAACCCCATTATGGATGATTAAGTGCCATTTTAAGTTTTTTAATTTGTCCATGGTTAACAGATAGTATTTGTTAGTGAGAAACACTCGGACATTTTTCATAGGGGAGTTTTATTCAGGAAGAGGGGGCTTGTCTGGGGGAACTTTCAGTAGGAAGTAAATTTTTGGTAACAATTTCTTTTCAGCGGGGATGCATTTCCCGGGGGATATTTTCCACGAAAGGATATTTTACGGAAGGGGCGGGGTATTTTCCTTCGGAGGGTATTATCCATGAGGGAGCATTTTCCGAAGGCGGTAAACGCCATAAATCCTTGGAGGTAAAATTGAGTCACCCTTTTAGGGTACACCTTAATTGTTTCTCTATTTTAACGCCACATTGTTAACTCCATAATGTCCATTACCATTACATAGCAAAATTGAGTCACCCTTTTAGGGTACACCTTAATTGTTTCTCTATTTTAACGCCACATTGTTAGCTCCATAAGTCCATTAACAAAATCGATATGAAAGCAATATTGCACAAGTACATTTAACATTTTTTTTTTCTAGGTAACATGTTCCTTTCGATCAAGTAAAGAAAAGCTTCAAATATCCCTGCCTTACCAAACACACTTGAATTCATGTCTAGGGTGTGCAAAACTATTAAAAGGTAATCTTAAGTTTTCAAATGCAGACTGAACGCTATTTTAAATTTGGTAAGATTAAAAGCCATACATTCATTTATCAGAGAGCTTAATCCTATCTTCTTAACATCGTATTTCCATGAAAACAAACAAATTATACTTTTTCTCTCTTGGTAGTTTTTTTCAAAAGAAAAACTACTTTAATTTTCAACTACTACTCGGGCTGGGATTTTGGGGCCATTGCGGTGCTCTTTGGGCAATAGTTGATGTTTTCTGAAATAAAATATTATAATAATCCACAAACTTAGCATGCTGCGGCATGCCATCTTTTGATGCTTAAAGATAACCCTAGATATTGTAATTATAATTAAAATAAGCCTCATCCTAATAATCTGTGACCACAGGTTTATTACAGTCATCCCTGGAAACATTTATTTTTAATATACAGGTTTAAACTTGTTGTTGATATGGGGCAAGGTTCATTCTTTATTACTATGCTTAGATTAGTGTTACTTCTGCAACAACGATAAATTTAAATACGTTTATTGAGCATGATTCCTTTTCGCCTTTTCCATTTACTAGAATATGTAGCGATTCTGAGACAGGTACTGAAGGTATATAAAACAATTTATTTATTTTAGCCTATACTAATTATACAATACTCTTAAGGGCCAGGCACAAGTAGCTGATTTTGGAAACCGATTTCAGCAAGGGTGTATTCCACGTCGAGTGATTCTAATTAATGGTGCTAAGAGGCTGGGCTTATTGACGGTTTTTGGTGATTAATCATCATTAATTACGTTCTAGACAAGGAATGTACTAGGGCTTTAGAGCTTTAGGCATGTAATTAATCGTATTTAATAATTATCGTAAATTAATCGTAATTAATGATGATTAATCACCGAAAAACGTCACTAAGCCCCGCCTCTTAGCATCATTAATTATAATCACTCGACATGGATATACCCTTGCTGAAATCAGTTCCCGAAATCAGCTACGTGTGCCTAGCCCTTAAGAGTAAAATGTTGGTCGACAGATTCTCTACACTTCCTAAAACCACACTGTTTTTCTGTTAAAACTTTATCTATAGGACCTTTAGGTCTAAAAAGTATCATAATACTAAATAATTTGATTCCTACATAAACCAAGCACATACCTCTATAAAAAAACACTCACTCTTATCACCTTTATTATAGTGGCCTTTAATTGGTTTTCCTAGAAACTCTAGGTACTTCCTTTTTTTCAAAAGACCTTTATCTTCACTAACTTATTTCTAACGTCACAACCACCGTAATAAAAAAAAAAAACTTACCACCCTATCAGCACCTAGGGCCTTATTATTTTTATTCCTTTTAGCATTGTCACTAATTCTTCCTCACAAAATACATTTTGGGATAATACCAGAGGATAAACCTTGGTTATCCTGCACTTAAATTTCAGTCTTGTTAGGCAAGATAGTTGCCAGTCATCTCTGGTTAGTCAACAAAGTTTTTCAGCTTCCTCAAATAATTGACAAGTGACGTCTTTACTGGGATCGAGATAAAGATTCAGAAGAAAAGAAGACAACGATTCAAACAAAAACGAAGGACTGATTTGACTCTGAAGTCTGCTAAATTTTATATATTGAAAATACCAAATTTTACATAAAAAGGTAAAACGAAAAATTTAATTTCTGCTAAGGCCAAAGCTAGTTTTGATGGGATTTCTCCATTGATAAATGATGAATCAGTATAACTGCGAGAGCCAGTGGCAATATGACGTTGATTAGTGATCGTATGGGGGACAAGAAGTTTAATGTTATCATTGGCTCTTTGCTTTTCCACTGCCAATGCAACAGAGCTCATAACCTGTTGTTTTCGAACATGAAGAATTGCTGAGGTGATAATGCCATTTGCATCAGGTTCTGCAGCGAGTGTTTTTCTCAAAATGAAATTCGATGGAGCTAGTTGTAACTTTATGTCAATCTTGACATTGGGGGGTAACCATTGGGGTATATTGAATATCTCATGATTTAATTTTCCAACTAGATGATACTCCTGCGTCACTGCAGCTGTTAACTCACCATCAGTATCAACACCCGATCTATATTCATAGCTCAATGCCTGTCCTCTCAACTCCTTATATGCCTTTGTCGTCATCATCATAAATTGTATGTAGCTTGCATAGTTGGATAAATTATTGCTAGTGCTCACCAATGTTCCATTAATAAATACATTAATTTGTTTGAATAAGTCGTGTAGGATACAGTTTTCATAGGACAGACCATCGGCAGCAGGGGGAGTTGTATTGTCTGACTTTTTCTTCACCGCAACATTTAAATCATAAATGTTGATGATAAATCAATGAAATAGTCTTCATTGGAAAATATCTGAAAGTGTATATTCTCCGAGAGGGGTTGTTGAGGATGAAATTGTTTATAGTAGCCATACTTGACACTGACATCAACATTTTCAGCATTGAATAGATTCAATGAGGAGCTGATTGATGGATGCTATTCCTTTGTGGGGGAGATAGGTCATCTTAAGAGAAGAAATCTTTCTTTGATCTAAAAATCTTTTCTTCTTCTTCTCCTTATTGGTTTTCTTCGTTTTATTCCTCAAAGTTGTTGTTGATTTCCTTCGCTTCCCACCTGGGTAGAGACTGATGAATGAATGATAACCACGCACCCTTTTTAACCCCTTCCCGTTTTGCTGAGATTTTAATTGCTTGCCAACGGCTCTTGCTGAAGATCTAATATTTTTTTTAACACTCTCATTGAAATTTTTAAACGACCCCCAGTCCTGTAGTGTTGAAGCAAAAAAATTTGATGCAGCTGGTACAAGATATTTTCTGGCAAGGGTTAGTGCAGAACGAAATAGCCTAGCAAACCAGCTACCAAGACCTACTACGAGAAATTCGATATTCTTCGCTGTTTGAAAGATGCATAGCCAATGGCCTGTCTTCAAAGTCGATGGACTGCTATTAACAATGATTAGGGTATTGTTAACCTTAGTGATATTTTCTGCCAAAGCACTTTATTTTTCTGTCTATTTCAAGGTCTATTATCACATTATTTTTACACAGGTAACAGTTCCGGCACGTAGAAGAGATATGGTTTATGATATTAGTAGAAGAGTAGGCCTTTCTTTCCCCCTTTGCTTTCATTTGAATGCTAATACCTAAAAGATGACGATAGGTTCTATCAACAGGTAGCATGTTACCAGAAGCAGTAGCAAGAAGATACCCCTCTTCATCAACTATTATTTTTATTTTAGCGTTCTCTTTGAGTGCACTCATCTCTGGAGATCTAAATCTCGCATAACCCATTTGTACAATGGAATTTTTCTGGTACTCCATAGAAATTTAATTCCTTACTGTCATGATGATGCACGCATACGTTTCCAATAGTGCAACCACTTGTACTTGCTTCATAGTTCAAATACCTCTCCATGTCAGCATTCAATGCTACAATAACACTACCGTGTGAACACACTTTCTTAAAATGCTTCATCTTCACTTTTTTAATGATATGAGTTATGTGTTTGTCCTTCCACTGCGAGAAAAATACTGATTTAATGCATGCAGTAACCTAGGTAGTTTCGATAAGCCACCATAGAGTACCAGTAGGAAAGCTGCATCGTGTCTCTGAGCAAGCATAGAGTACGGTTGGTAGAAACCGCAAGCATATTTCATGTCATTTTCAGATACGTAAAAAAAAAGTTGAATAATTTCTAAGTGCATACAAAAATTCAGTCAAAAAAAAATTAAAAAAAAAATGGGAAAGGGGGTCTCAAAAAGTTGGAGGAGAGGGGGTCCCTCGGAGGTTGGGGATTGGGGACCTTTGGAGGTTAGGGTCATTGATGGTTGTGATCCTTGATGCTTAAAACCTAAAAAAGTTGAAAAAAACATCATGTTAAAAAAAGTTTAAAAAACTAAAAAAAGTATACAAAATGGGGGAAGGGGGGCCTAAAAAGTTGGAGGGAGGGGGCCCCCTTGGAGGTTGGGGATAGGAGATCTTTGGAGCTTGAGGTCCTCGGTGGTTAGGGTCATGGATGATTGCGATCCTTGATGCTTCAAACCTATAAACACCTCACTACTCGATTTCTAAGGATTGTTCTGAATTTCATTATTAAAATTATTTTCTTTCCATCTACATCTCTATTAGTATCAACTTTTTAGTATACTATAATGTTAGAGCGTATTTTGTATTGACAACACGGTTCAAATGGTACTTGTATATTATATAGAACACATCCCAGAATTAAAGCTAGGTCAAGTCACAATGTCATCTTGTTATCGTTAATCGTTTCCGTAGATTGATGCCTAGGATGTTGTTTCAAATTTATAATAAATCGCCTATGAGCTAGCAATCCCTTTGGGGTTACCTTAACTGTTACCCAGTTTAACCCTTTTTTATCACCTTCATACAATCTAATTCAAAATGTTATCTACTTCTGTTTCCTTCCTATTATTCAATCACCAATTAAGACCGTTCAGTGCAGAGTTACACAAATGGAATACCTTTTCGCAAATAGAGTGATTTTTTGGCAAATGATTAAACTTTTTGATATTCAACACCATATGCTATCAATTCTAGACAAGATGCAAGGTACCTTCAGCCTAGAGATTGTTAGTGTTTGACAATTTTTGACTCAGAAACATGCTTGACTTGACTGTATCTTTAGTAAAAACATTATTTATAGAAATAAACATGATTATATGCCCTCCAGGTGAAAACCAGTATTTCTACAAAGAGACCATCTTTGAATATGTTATATGACGAAGTTGAGTTTTGGCTATTGAACCTAGAAAAAAAAACACTCAGAAACCAGTCTGGTAACTCATGTATCGTTCGTAGTAATAGGTGCCTGTCCACGGTAAGCCATGTACCCGTGAAACTGCTCACATATCCATGCCTCAGGCTTGTATGGTTCGTATCTATTACACTTTTGAGCATATTCATGTAGGGTTCCTTGTAGAGTTTGTATCTATTACACTTTTGAGCATATTCTTGTAGGGTTCCTTGTAGGGTTCGTAGTAACAGGTGACTGTCCGTGGTAAGGCTTATTACGCAATCACTCGTCGGATCAATAGGTGCCTGACCGTGGTAAGCCATGTATCCTTGAAACCGCACACATATTTTTATGTAATTCTTTGTTTCCCTGAACCTGTATACATGCTTACTACTGTCATCCTGTACTAAAGTCTAATAACAAGACTTGTCATCCACTCTTTTCTGACAACTTGTCGTCCTCCAGTAGCCTCTTCTAATAAAAAGAATGGTCACACATCCCCCGATTATGACTTCATTTCCCCTAAGGCTGATGACATACGGAGCAACGATGGATTTTGTGACGACTATTCTTAATAATACCTTGACTACTGAGGGTGTTTATATGGACATTTCCTATATACAAAATAATAGCCAATCATCACTTTGGGTGATGATAGTCCTAACCAAAGTAATAGAAGAAAAATCATAGTACTGAATGAGACAGCACTGCTAGAATATTTTAAAAGAACAAAGAAATTCAAAATGAGATTTGTAACGAATACAATACCAGGGTATAGAGGGAAAATTTTAATAGAAACCAGCACAGTTAGTACAATCAAGATGAGTAATTTGAAACCGGTTTGTAATTGCGAGCAATTTTTACCATATGTAAATCAAACTTACGAAAATGTTGTAACAGGGGATTTGTCCATTATAAAGCAACTTGATCTATAGAATATAATGAAACTGGGGTCTAAATTCTTTCTTTCCTACCACATAATGCCAGCAAGTATTCTTAGTGGGTTAAATAATGATTTAAGTTTATTAATTATAAATGGTACAAGAAGGCGAAAATTATTAAAGAAACTTCAAAATTGGATGAACTTAATTTTGACTAGTGCACGAAATAATATATATGAAATTAATACAAATAAAGCTACGAAAAATTGAACATTTTATAATGCTAATATAAAACAAGCAATAGCTAATATACAGAATGAATTTGTAATTGTACCAATTGATAAAGCTAGCAATAGTTTTGCCATAATTTGTCAGAAACTCTATTGAGATATTTTATCAAAAGAGTTGGTACAAGAAATACATACGAAAAGCCTGATCTGGAGGATAATAGTTTAATTAAAAATGCAAGAGAAATAATTTTGAAAAAATCCAATATTAAAATTAATGATAACGATAAAAACTTTCCTTTCTTATATTGGACGGCAATATTTCATAAGAATCCACCTAAACCACGTTTTATTGTTGGGGCAGCGAGGTGTCACGAATTGCGGCCACGTACCTATCTTTCATTTTAGGGGAAATTAGAAATAAATTTAAAGCATATTGCTCTGGAATTAAAAAGTTTTCTAACTTTAATTAATATTGGAGTGTTAGTAATTCATTACAAGTTGCCGACTCTTTGGCTATAGTCAGAGGCAGCGCTGTAGCATCGCCTATAGTAAAGGCCATATGGATCACATGTTTTATTATTTATTATTATTATTATTTGTTTCCCAGAGGCACTTCATATGGAAGGGGTCGTCGTAGAAACTTCAAAGAGGGTTCATTCGATTGGAAATCGAGAGTTCTGGTGCCCTTTTTAATAGTCGAAAGTGATTGGAGGGTAACTAGCCCCCCCCCCCCCACGCCCATCATTCCCCCAAACACATCCAATAAAAATTTTGAGATAGCCATTTTGTTCAGCGTAGTTGATTTCCAGATAGAAAATATATTTTTGAGGAGGAAACTCCCCCACAACCCTCAAAGTAAGGGTTTTAAGTTATGCCCTGGGAGCATATAAGGTTTTTATAGAAGGTGTTGTCGTAGCAACTTCAAAACAGGCTCATTCGATTGGAAATTCAAAGGGCTAGTGCCCTTTTTAATAGTCGAAAGTGATTGGAGGGCAACTAGCCCCCCCCCTGCCCCATCATTTCACCAAACACATCCAATCAAAATCTTGAGATAGCCATTTTGTTCAGCTTAGTTGATTTCCAGATAGAAAATGTGTTTTTGAGGAGGACACTCCCCCACAACCCTCAGGGCAAGGGTTTTAAGTTATGCCCTTGGGGCATATAAGGTTTTTATAGAAGGCCTTGTCGTAGAAACTTCAAAAAAGACTCATTCGATTGGAAATTCAAAGGGCTCATGCCCCTTTTAATAGTCGAAAGTGATTGGAGGGCAACACCCCACCCCACGCTCATCATTCCCCCAAACACATCCAATCAAAATTTTGAGATAGCCATTTGGTTCAGCGTAGTTGATTTCCAGATAGAAAATATGTTTTGAGGAGGACACTCCCCCACCACCCTCAGGGCAAGGTTTTTAAGTTATGCCCTGGGGGCATATAAGGTTTTTATAGAAGGTGTTGTCGTAGAAACTTCAAAAAATGCTCATTCGATTGGAAATTCAAAGGGCTCATGCCCTTTTTAATAGTCGAAAGTAATTGGAGGGCAACTCCCCCCCCCACGCCCATCATTCCCCCAAACACATCCAATAAAAATTTTTAGATAGCCATTTTGTTCAGCTTAGTTGATTTCCATATAGAAAATATGTTTTTGAGGAGGACACTCCCTCACAACCCTCAAGGCAAGGGTTTTAAGTTATACCCTAGGGGCATATAAGGTTTTTATAGAAGGCGTTGTCGTAGAAACTTCGAAAAAAGCTCATTCGATTGGAAATTCAAAGGGCTATTGCCCTTTTTAATAGTCGGAAGTGATTTGAGGGCAACTAACCCCCCTCTCACGCCCACCTTTTCCCCAAACACATCCAATCACAATTTTGAGACAGTCATTTTATTAAACGTAGTTTTAAGTTCTGGAAATTAGGTCTTTGAGGATGACAACTCCCCCACAGCCCTCTGGGCAAGGGTTGTAAGTTATGCCGTGGGGGCATATCAGATTTTGTATAGACAACGTTGTCGTAGAAACTTCAGAAAGGGCTCATTCGATTAGAAATTTAAATGACTAGTTCCCTTTTTAATAGTCGAAAGTGACCCCTTCCACGCCCACCATTTCCAAACACATCCGATCAAAATTTTGATATAGCCATTTTTTTCAACGTAGTTGAAACTTATGGAAATTATATGTTTGAGCAGGAAACTCCCCCCACAGTCTTCAGGGGCAGGGGTTATAAGTTTTGCCCTGGGGCATATATGGTTCTTATTGAAGGAATGCTCGTATAAACATTAGAGAGGGCTCATTGGATTGGAAATTGAAAGTTCTAGTTCACTTTTTAAGCGTCAAAAGGTATTGGAGGGGAACAAGCTTCCCCCCCCCCCCCCCAAAAAAAAACCTTTTTTCCCAAATGCATCCATAAAAATTGTAAGATAGCTATTTTGTAAAAAATAGTTCAAAAATCATATAACAAATTCCGGTGTTGACACAACCCCCCAGGTCCCGGGGGCAGGCGTTGTAAGTTATGCCCTAGGGACATATATGGGTCTTATGGAAGGGATGCTCGTATTAACTTCAAAAAGGGATCATTTGATTGGAAATTGAAAGTTCTAGTTCACTTTTTAAGAGTCAAAGGAGATTGGAGGGCACCTAGCCCCCCCCCCCCTCCACGCCCTTTTTTCCTCAAACCCATCCGATAAGAACTTTGAAATAGATTTTTTTTAAATAGTTCAAAGACCTCAGCATCCCCCTCTCCTACTGTCTACGCTAAAGTTTTCTTCTTTATGCCAACTACGCTGCCCCCACCCCAAAGACCTTCATAAGGTAAAGTTTGTATGGGAAGAAAAATAAAAGTTTCAAGAAATTTCGAAGAGACGTTAATACACATCAAATACAGTAATAAGAACTAGATAAAGAATTTTCTATCCAATTACTCCCAGAAATTCTCTCAAACTGAAAATGCTAAAATACTTAAAATTGCAGCCATACTTAAAATAAGGTTAAAATACATACTTTGCGATAAATGCTAAATTATTGTGCCATAAAAAATCCGAAAAATGGTCTAATCGAAACGATCCTGTTCTTTCTGCATCAACAAATGAAATAGCCTAACTACTGTCTTTTGAAGCTATTTTTTCTATCCATTCATTGGTAGTGAAAAAATCATGTTTGATTTATCAGAGGCATGTAATAGAGTTATCTATAGCAAAGGCCATAAGGCTTCAATGTTTTATTAATTTTCTAGGGGGGTAAACACCTAGAGCCACTAAACACCCATTGGCGTCCATTCACGAAAATCTTATGGGAGGACTAAATGTATTTCTCAAAATCTAGGGGGCGGGGCAGTTTTGTTATTTCCTCAATTTTTCTCAATGGAATTACCAAAAAAGCCCCTTTTCAATGAATATACATAAAAATGTATTCTTCAAAATATAGGGGGGATTTTGGGGGTGAATTCCCCTCTCAATTGACGCCCCTATATTTGAAGACGATTGCCTGTTGATGGGGCTCATATTTACTCGTACCATCAAGTTGTTGTTCAAAATTCAGAAATACTTCTGAAAACGGCATTATCTGTGATAAACTTTTTAGTGTTTTTTATGCTTTTTAAAATAATCACGTCAAGACAATAAGATCATAAAACCCAAAGATGGTTATAGTTGTTTTAAGTTGTTAAAAAAATTGTCTTCGCCAAAATGACTTTAAACAAATTATTTTTAAATAAATTTTGCTGCCAAGCTATGTCTGAAAAATTCAACTCGAATCTCGGGAGTCAAACTACACTCTTTTATATTCAGAGGAAAATTCATCTTTAATAACTCTTGCCCTCACGGCCATTTTTATTAGCGTTGAATTTGACCATTAATGCCCGAAACTGACTTATTTATACTACACCGAAATCGACTCTGAATTGGGCTTAAAAGATGTCCTTTCAAAGACGAACTACATGTCGAAAAGACTAAGTGAAAGTATAAATACTCCTGTACTGGTTGGGAGAAGACAAAAAGGGCAAAGAAAGGACATCCAAATAATTTAAGTTACCTCACTGACACTAATAGGTTGACACTAATTGGTATAATTTTAAATGACCAATTGATTTTGAAATAAATTTTGCCGCCAAGCTATGTCTGAAAAATAATCTTGGGAGCCCAACCACACTTTTTTACATTCAAAGGTGCATTAGCATCGCATTTTTTAATAAAAAGAAATGCGGTGTGTATTATGTAACATAAAATGCATTCTGTGTGCCTGTTAAACAGTGAAAGTAATCACATTTAGAATAAAGAACCAAGCATGCGTGAAGCTGTCCTGAAAATCCTTTGATGTGGCCTCTTCATGTGAAAAGATACGTAACAAATGAAATATCTTAAGCCGAACTGGCCAGCCATGACAAAAACAAACAAAAAAAATCTCAATGAAAAAAAAAACGAGACCGTGGCCACTGGAGAGAAAAGAAAAGACAAATGTAAAATAACGTGGATATTTCGCCTGTATCCAAACAAGGCGTCTTCATCACGGAAGAAGCACAAGAAGAACAGAATAAAAAAAAATCAAGACAAAATTAAAAACCAATAAAACCACCACAAAAAAAATGTACAATTGGCGCAAACTGATCCACGTAGGGAAAAGATGCTTTTATAGAGTTACTTCAGTGAGGACACCAGAGTAACTGAGGAAAAATAAAAAAAACTGTAAATTACTTTAATTATTCTGTTGCGAAATAATCCTTTTGTTAGCTATTACTGAAGCAAATCGTTTTGGTCTAGCAGGTAAAATAGTCCCCTGGTGATTATTTAAAGTCCTACCAATATAGAACTTCCCACAAGAACACGGAATTTTATACACCCCACTTACTAAATTTCCCCGGGTTAAATCCTTACCAGAACTAAAGAAACTACCCATTGGCCTCAACGATTGGAAACATGTATCAATACCAAATTTACGTAAAACCCGTGAAAGTTTCTCACCCAAACCAGGTATATATGGTAATGAAGTGAAACTTTTTGATACATCTGAATCTAAAGACTGAGAAACCCCAATAACCCTACTATCATGTTTAACCCGTCTATTTTCAATTATTTTGTCAATGAACTTAATTGGGTAACTATTACAAAACAAATTATCCCTCAAGTATAACAATTCGGAATCCAGAAATTCCTGGGAACAAATTCTAAAGGCTCTATCCACTAGTGAAATTACAACCCCCCGTTTCACCGCCATAGGATGGCAAGAATGAAAATTTAAATACCTATCATTTTTCGTTGGTTTTCTGTAAATCGAGAAAAGTAAATGGATATCCCTTTTAATTAATAAAATATCCAGAAAAGGTAATTTATTATTATCCTCAAACTCAACTGTAAATTTAATATTATTATCAAAACTATTTAAATGCTTACAAAATAGGTCTAAGGAGTCCAATCCATGTTTGCAAACGTACACCACATCATCCATGAAACTACCCCAGAAACAAGGGGAGATTCTAAACTTGTGAATAGCGGAGGTTTCAATGGCATCTATGAAAAGATTTGCCAATAAAGGAGAAAGAGAAGCCACCATAGGTAACCCAAAAATTTGTCTATAAAACTCCCCTCTAAAACCAAAATAAAAAGAAAATTCATTTACTAGAATAATTAGTCTCATAATGACTTCAATATCCAAACTGGCTAAAGTCACATCTTGTATTAAATCAAAGTGTTTTTCTAATTTACTATTTAAAATGTCCTCGCACCTTTTCAAATCACAATTTGAATACATGGAAACAACATCGAAACTACGAAAAATTGAACTATCCTCCAACGTTAAATTTCGCAATTTATTAGTAAGATCAGTCGAATTTTTTAAATATGATTTTTGCGTTTCCAAAAGTGGACGCAATGCTACCGACAACCATTTTCCTAATTTTGAAACAGGTGACGGAAAAGTTGACACAATAGGGCGGAGGGGGGCTCCAGTCTTATGAATCTTAGGTAGACCATAGATCTTGGGTTTCGAACAACCCCTAGGATAATATTTGTTATAAAGCTGTGGGGTAATGTGAAAATTATTTTTCGTCGACTCCAATTCCTTTCTTGTTGATTTTACATATTTATCTGTAGGATCAAAATCAAGTTTTTTGTTTGTAATAGTGTCAGAAATAATGGATTTCATTTAATTATTATAATCTTCAGTATACATAATTACAATCGTGTTTCCCTTATCGGCTCTGGTGATAGTAAGGAATTTATCCTTTTTCAAATCTGAAAGTATTTAAATGTCATTTTTTTGTGAAATGTCTTTACCAATTAAGCTCATATTAAAGGTGTTTAGTTTTCTTACGATCTCGGCTCTAAGTTCTTGAGGAGTGTCAACTTTATCTTTGGAAGCCATAATTCCTGACTCCACCTTTGAAAATTATTTTTGAGTAGGAGATTGGTGTTGGAAAACAGAACTTAGAACCCTTCGACAAAACTGCTTCCTGATGAATATTAAGAGGTTTAGAAGACAAATTTTTAATTGCTGGACCCAGGCAATGACGAGGATAAAAAACATCTGAATCTTGGAACTTCTCAAGCAAAAGTTTATTAAACTTGTCAACCAGACGAACCTTAGACAAATGAAAATCATGGCGAAAAGATCTAATGGCCATTTCCTTAATTCGCATAAAAATGTCAGATGGAAGGTTATTCCTTAAAAGGGTTTCAACAGAATTTAAGTCCTTAGACAGTTGAAAACGTCAATTGCCCGTACAATCGACGAATGAAAGATCTTAAGCCGAACTGGCCAGCCATGACAAAAACCAACAAAGAGAAAAATCTCAATGAAAAAAAAACACAAATGAGACTGCGGCCAGTGGAGAGAAAAGAAAAGACAAATGTAAAACAACGCGGATATTTCGCCTGTATCCAAACAAGGCGTCTTCAGCACGAAAGAAACACAAGAAGAACAGGATAAAAAAAACAAGACAAAACTAAAAACCAATAAAACCACCACAAAAAAAAGAAATGTACAATTGGTGCAAACTGATCCACGTAGGGAAAAGATGCTATTATAGGGTTACTTCAGTGAGGACACCAGAGTAACTGAGGAAAAATAAAAAAAAACTGTAAATTACTAAGTGAAATTTAGTAAGTTGGGTGTATAAAATTCCGTGTTCCTGAGGGAAGTTCTATATTGGCAGGACTCACCAACAATTTGTTGAAAGGTTTATTGAACACCAAAATTCAATAGAAAAAACCCAACAATTAAGCAAGCCTCCGGAAACTTTTGGTTCAGCTTTAGCAGAACATATTTGGTTTCAACCAGATCACTTTGTAAAATTTAATGAAGCCTTAGCTATTTCAAATGATAAGGGGTACACTCAATGGGCGAGGGAAGCCATAGAAATTAAAAAACATATGTTTGCTAACCTTTGGATAAATAGGGACACAGGTAATTTAAATATTGACCCAATTTATGATAACCTTCTAAAGAGTGAATCAACAGTCAATAAGGGAGTTAAGATTTTAAATAATCACCAGGGGACTATTTTACCTGCTCGAACAAAACTATTTGCTTCAGTAATAGCTAACAAAAGGATTATTTCGCAACAGATTAATTAAAGTAATTTACAGTTTTTTTATTTTTCCTCAGTTACTCTGGTGTCCTCACTGAAGTAACTCTATAATAGCATCTTTTCCCTACGTGGATCAGTTTGCGCCAATTTTACATATTTTTTTTGGTGGTTTTATTGGTTTTTAGTTTTGTCTTGTTTTTTTTTTTATCCTGTTCTTCTTGTGTTTCTTTCGTGCTGAAGATGCCTTGTTTGGATACAGGCGAAATATCCGCGTTGTTTTACATTTGTCTTTTCTTTTCTCTCCACTGGCCACAGTCTCGTTTGTTTGTTTTTTTTCATTGAGATTGTTCTCTTTGTTGGTTTTTGTCATGGCTGGCCAGTTCGGCTTAAGATCTTTCATTCTTGAATTGTACGGGCGACACTTAGCCGCTTCTGTCAATTATTATTTGTCTTTAGTTAAAAAACATGCAAATTTATTAAATCAACAAATTTTCTTAAAAAATTGCTAGAAGGAATCAGTGATTCCGAAATCTTTTAAAATATGTACCCATTTTTGAATTGAAAATGAAACAAAATTAAAAAAAAACATTAAGCCTAATGGCTTTAAATCACGTAATTTATGAACAAAAACAGAGACGTTTTCAACTGTCTAAGGACTTAAATTCTGTTGAAACCCTTTTAAGGAATAACCTTCCATCTGACATTTTTATGCGAATTAAGGGAATGGCCATTAGATCTTTTCGCCATGATTTTCATTTGTGTAAGGTTCGTCAGGTTGACAAGTTTAATAAACTTTTGTTTGAGAAGTTCTAAGATTCAGATGTTTTTTATCCTCGTCATTGTCTGGGTCCAGCAATTAAGAATTTGTCTTCTAAACCTCTTAATATTCAACAGGAAATAGTTTTTTCGAAGGGTTCTCAGTTCTGTTTTCCAACACCAATCTCCTATTCAAAAATAATTTCAAAGGTGGAGTCAGGAATTATGGCTTCTATAGATAAAGTTGATACTCCTCAAGAACTTAGAGCCGAGATCGTACGAAAACTAAACACCCTTAATTTGAGCTTAATTGGTAAAGACATTTCACAAAAAAATGACATTAAAATACTTTCAGATTTGAAAAAGGATAAATTCCTTACTATCACCAGTGCCGATAAGGGAAACACGAATGTAATTATGAATACTGAAGATTATAATAATCAAATGAAATCCATTATTTCTGGCAGTATTACATACAAAAAACTTGATTTTGATCCTACAGATAAATATGTAAAATCAACAAGAAAGGAATTGGAGTCAATGAAAAATAATTTTCACACTACCCCACAGTTTTATAACAAATATTATCCTAGGGGTTGTTCGGCACCCAAGATATATGGTCTACCTAAGATTCATAAGACTGGAGCCCCCCTCTGCCCCATTGTGTCAACTTTTCCGTCACCTATTTCAAAATTAGAAAAATGGTTGTCGGTAGCATTGCGTTCACTTTTGGGAACACAAAAATCATATTTAAAAAATTCGACTGATCTTACTAATAAATTGCGAAATTTCACGTTGGAGGATAGTTCAATTCTTTGTAGTTTCGATGTTGTTTTCATGTATTCAAATTGTGATTTGAAAATGTGCGAGGACATTTTAAAAAGTAAATTAGAAAAACACTTTGATTTAATACAAGATGTGACTTAAGTCAGTTTGGATATTGAAGTCATTATGAGACTAATTATCCTAGTAAATGAATTTTCTTTTTATTTTGGTTTTAGAGGGGAGTTTTATAGACAAATTTTTGGGTTACCTATGGGGGCTTCTCTTTCTACTTTATTGGCAAATCTTTTCATAGATGCCATTGAAACCTCCGCTATACACAGTTTTAGAATCTCCCCTTGTTTCTGGGGTAGGTTCATGGATGATGTGGTATGCATTTGGAAACATGGATTGGACTCCTTAGACCTATTTTGAAAGCATTTAACTAGTTTTGATAATAATATTAAATTTACAGTTGAGTTTGAGGATAATAATAAATTACCTTTTCTCGATATTTTATTAATTAAAAGGGATCATTATTTACTTTTCTCGATTTACAGAAAACCAACGCAAAATGATAGGTATTTAAATTTTCATTCTTGCCACCCTATGTCGGTGAAACAGGGGGTTGTAATTTCACTAGTGGATAGAGCCTTTAGAATTTGTTCCCAGGAATTTCTGGATTCTGAATTGTTATACTTGAGGAATATTTTGTTTTGTAATAGTTACCCAATTAAATTCATTGACAAAATAATTGAAAATAGACGGGTTAAACATGATAGTAGAGTTATTTGGGTTTCTCAGTCTTTAGATTTAGATGTATCAAAAAGTTTCATTTCATTACTATATGTACCTGGTTTGGGTGAGAAACTTTCACGGGTTTTACGTAAATTTGGTATTGATACATGTTTCTAATCGTTGAAGCCAATGGGTAGTTTCTTTAGTTCCGGTAAGGATTTAACCCGGGGAAATTTAGTAAGGGGGGTGTATAAAACTCCGTGTTCTTGTGGGAAGTTCTATATTGGTAGGACTCACCAACAATTTGTTGAAAGGTTTATTGAACACCTAAATTCAATAGAAAAAACCCTACAATTAAGCAAGCCTCCAGAAACTTTTGTTTCAGCTTTAGCAGAACATATTTGGTTTCAACCAGATCACTTTGTAAAATTTGATGAAGCCTTAGCTATTTCAAATGATACTCTATGGGCGAGGGATTACACAGATAATTTAAATATTGACCCAATTTATGATAACCTTCTAAAGAGTGAATCAACAGTCAATAAGGGAGTTAAGATTTTAAATAATCACCAGGGGACTATTTTAACTGCTAGACCAAAACGATTTGGCTTCAGTAATAGCTATCAAAAGGATTATTTAGCAACAGAATAATTAAAGTAATTTAGTTTTTTTTATTTTTCCTCAGTTACTCTGGTGTCCTCACTAAAGTAACTCTATAATAACATCTTTTCCCTACGTGGATCAGTTTGCACCAATTGTACATTTCTTTTTTTTGTGGTGGTTTTATTGGTTTTTAGTTTTGTCTTGTTTTTTTTATCCTGTTCTTCTTGTGTTTCTTTCGTGCTGAAGACGCCTTGTTTGAATACAGGCGAAATATGCGCGTTGTTTTACATTTGTCTTTTCTTTTCTCTCCACTGGCCACAGTCTCGTTTGTTTGTTTGTTTTTTTTTCATTGAGATTTTTCTCTTTGTTGGTTTTTGTCATGGCTTGCCAGTTCGGCTTAAGATCTTCCATTCGTCAAGTGTACGGGCAACAATTAGTCGCTTCTGTCAATTATTATTTGTCTTTAGTTAAAAAACATGCAAATTTATTAAATCAACAAATTTTCTTAAAAAATTGCAAGAAGGAATCAGTGATTCCGAAATCTTTTAAAATATGTACCCATTTTGGAATTGAAAATGAAACAAAATTAAAAAACAAATTAAGCCTAATGGCTTTAAATCACGTAATTTATGAACAAAAACAGAGACGTTTTCAACTGTCTAAGGACTTAAATTCTGTTGAAACCCTTTTAAGGAATAACCTTCCATCTGACATTTTTAATGCGAATTAAGGAAATGGCCATTAGATCTTTTCGCCATGATTTTCATTTGTCTAAGGTTCGTCTGGTTTGACAAGTTTAATAAACTTTTGCTTGAGAAGATCCAAGATTCAGATGTTTTTTATCCTCGTCATTGCCTGGGTCCAGCAATTAAGAATTTGTCTTCTAAACCTCTTAATATTCATCAGGAAGCAGTTTTGTCAAAGGGTTCTAAGTTCTGTTTTCCAACACCAATCTCCTCAAAAATAATTTTCAAAGGTGGAGTCAGGAATTATGGCTTCTAAAGATAAAGTTGATACTCCTCAAGAACTTAGAGCCGAGATCGTAAGAAAACTAAACACCTTTAATATGAGGTTAATTGGTAAAGACATTTCACAAAAAAATTACATTTAAATACTTTCAGATTTGAAAAAGGATAAATTCCTTACTATCACCAGAGCCGATAAGGGAAACACGATTGTAATTATGAATACTGAAGATTATAATAATTAAATGAAATCCATTATTTCTGACACTATTACATACAAAAAACTTGATTTTGATCCTACAGATAAATATGTAAAATCAACAAGAAAGGAATTGGAGTCAACGAAAAATAATTTTCACATTACCCCACAGTTTTATAACAAATATTATCCTAGGGGTTGTTTGGCACCCAAGATCTATGGTCTACCTAAGATTCATAAGGCTGGAGCCCCCGTCCGCCATATTGTGTCAACTTTTCTGTCACCTGTTTCAAAATTAGGAAAATGGTTGTCGGTAGCATTGCGTCCACTTTTGGGAACGCAAAAATCATATTTAAAAAATTCGACTGATCTTACTAATAAATTGCGAAATTTAACGTTGGAGGATAGTTCAATTTTTTGTAGTTTCGATGTTGTTTCCATGTATTCAAATTGTGATTTGAAAAGGTGCGAGGACATTTTAAATAGTAAATTAGAAAAACACTTTGATTTAATACAAGGTGACTTTAGCCAGTTTGGATATTGAAGTCATTATGAGACTAATTATCCTAGTAAATGAATTTTCTTTTTATTTTGGTTTTAGAGGGGAGTTTTATAGACAAATTTTTGGGTTACCTATGGTGGCTTCTCTTTCTCCTTTTATTGGCAAATCTTTTCATAGATGCCATTGAAACCTCCGCTATTCACAAGTTTAGAATCTCCCCTTGTTTCTGGGGTAGGTTCATGGATGATGTGGTGTGCGTTTGCAAACATGGATTGGACTCCTTAGACCTATTTTGTAAGCATTTAAATAGTTTTGATAATAATATTAAATTTACAGTTGAGTTTGAGAATAATAATGAATTACCTTTTCTGGATATTTTATTAATTAAAAGGGATATCCATTTACTTTTCTCGATTTACAGAAAACCAACGAAAAATGATAGGTATTTAAATTTTCATTCTTGCCATCCTATGTCGGTGAAACGGGGAGTTGTAATTTCACTAGTGGATAGAGCCTTTAGAATTTGTTCCCAGGAATTTCTGGATTCGGAATTGTTATACTTGAGGGATATTTTGTTTTGTAATAGTTACCCAATTAAGTTCATTGACAAAATAATTGAAAATAGACGGTTTAAACATGATAGTAGGGATATTGGGGTTTCTCAGTCTTTAGATTTAGATGTATCAAAAAGTTTCATTTCATTACCATATGTACCTGGTTTGGGTGAGAAACTTTCACGGGTTTTACGTAAATTTGGTATTGATACATGTTTCCAATCGTTGAGGCCAATGGGTAGTTTCTTTAGTTCTGGTAAGGATTTAACCCGGGGAAATTTAGTAAGTGGGGTGTATAAAATTCCGTGTTCTTGTGGGAAGTTCTATATTGGTAGGACTTTAAATAATCACCAGGGGACTATTTTACCTGCTAGACCAAAACGATTTGCTTCAGTAATAGCTAACAAAAGGATTATTTCGCAACAGAATAATTAAAGTAATTTACAGTTTTTTTTTATTTTTCCTCAGTTACTCTGGTGTCCTCACTGAAGTAACTCTATAATAGCATCTTTTCCCTACGTGGATCAGTTTGCGCCAATTGTACATTTTTTTTGTGGTGGTTTTATTGGTTTTTAATTTTGTCTTGATTTTTTTTTATTCTGTTCTTCTTGTGCTTCTTCCGTGATGAAGACGCCTTGTTTGGATACAGGCGAAATATCCGCGTTGTTTTACATTTTTCGTTTCTTTTCTCTCCACTGGCCACGGTCTCGTTTTTTTTTTCATTGAGATTTTTTTTTGTTTGTTTTTGTCATGGCTGGCCAGTTCGGCTTAAGATATTTCATTTGTTACGTATCTTTTCACATTAAGAGGCCACATCAAAGGATTTTCAGGACAGCTTCACGCATGCTTGGTTCTTTATTCTAAATGTGATTACTTTCACTGTTTAACAGGCACACAGAATGCATTTTATGTTACATGATACACACCGCATTTCTTTTTATTAAAAAATGCGATGCTAATGCACCTTTGAATGTAAAAAAGTGTGGTTGGGCTCCCAAGATTATTTTTCAGACATAGCTTGGCGGCAAAATTTATTTCAAAATCAATTGGGTCTTTTAAAATTATACCAATTAGTGTCAACCAATTAGTGTCAGTGAGGTAACTTAAATTATTTGGATGTCCTTTCTTTGCCCTTTTTGTCTTCTCCCAACCAGTACAGGAGTATTTATACTTTCACTTAGTCTTTTCGACATGTAGTTCGTCTTTGAAAGGACATCTTTTAAGCCCAATTCAGAGTCGATTTCGGTGTAGTATAAATAAGTCAGTCTCGGGCATTAATGGTCAAATTCAACGCTAATAAAAATAGCCGTGAGAGCAAGAGTTATTAAAGATGAATTTTCCTCTGAATATAAAAGAGTGTAGTTTGACTCCCGAGATTCGAGTTGAATTTTTCAGACATAGCTTGGCAGCAAAATTTATTTAAAAATAATTTGTTTAAAGTCATTTTGGCGAAGACAATTTTTTTAACAACTTAAAACAACTATAACCATGTTTGGGTTTTATGATCTTATTGTCTTGACGTGATTATTTTAAAAAGCATAAAAAACACTAAAAAGTTTATCACAGATAATGCCGTTTTCAGAAGTATTTCTGAATTTTGAACAACAACTTGATGGTACGAGTAAATATGAGCCCCATCAACAGGCAATCGTCTTCAAATATAGGGGCGTCAATTGAGAGGGGAATTCACCCCCAAAATCCCCCCTATATTTTGAAGAATACATTTTTATGTATATTCATTGAAAAGGGGCTTTTTTGGTAATTCCATTGAGAAAAATTGAGGAAATAACAAAACTGCCCCGCCCCCTAGATTTTTAGAAATACATTTAGTCCTCCCATAAGATTTTCGTGAATGGACGCCAATGGGTGTTTAGTGGCTCTAGGTGTTTACCCCCCTAGAAAATTAATAAAACATTGAAGCCTTATGGCCTTTGCTATAGACAACTCAATTACATGCCTCTGATAAATCAAACATGATTTTTTCACTACCAATAAATGGATAGAAAAAATAGCTTCAAAAGACAGTAGTTAGGCTATTTCATTTGTTGATGCAGAAAGAACAGGATCGTTTCGATTAGACCATTTTTCGGATTTTTTATGGCACAATAATTTAGCATTTATCGCAAAGTATGTATTTTAACCTTATTTTAAGTATGGCTGTAATTTTAAGTATTTTAGCATTTTCAGTTTGAGAGAGTTTCTGGGAGTAATTGGATAGAAAATTCTTTATCTAGTTCTTATTACTGTATTTGATGTGTCTTAACGTCTCTTCGAAATTTCTTGAAACTTTTATTTTTCTTCCCATACAAACTTTACCTTATGAAGGTCTTTGGGGTGGGGGCAGCGTAGTTGGCATAAAGAAGAAAACTTTAGCGTAGACAGTAGGAGAGGGGGATGCTGAGGTCTTTGAACTATTTAAAAAAATCTATTTCAAAGTTCTTATCGGATGGGTTTGAGGAAAAAAGGGCGTGGAGGGGGGGGGGGGGGCTAGGTGCCCTCCAATCTCCTTTGACTCTTAAAAAGTGAACTAGAACTTTCAATTTCCAATCAAATCATCCCTTTTTGAAGTTAATACGAGCATCCCTTCCATAAGACCCATATATGTCCCTAGGGCATAACTTACAACGCCTGCCCCCGGGCCCTGGGGGGTTGTATCAACACCGGAATTTGTTATATGATTTTTGAACTATTTTTTACAAAATAGCTATCTTATAATTTTTATGGATGCATTTGGGAAAAAAGGTTTTTTTTTTTTTGGGGGGGGGGAAGCTGGTTCCCCTCCAATACCTTTTGACGCTTAAAAAGTGAACTAGAACTTTCAATTTCCAATCCAATGAGCCCTCTCTAATGTTTATACGAGCATTCCTTCAATAAGAACCATATATGCCCCAGGGCAAAACTTATAACCCCTGCCCCTGAAGACTGTGGGGGGAGTTTCCTGCTCAAACGTATAATTTCCATAAGTTTCAACTACGTTGAAAAAAATGGCTATATCAAAATTTTGATCGGATGTGTTTGGGGAAATGGTGGGCGTGGAAGGGGTCACTTTCGACTATTAAAAAGGGAACTAGTCATTTAAATTTCTAATCGAATGAGCCCTTTCTGAAGTTTCTACGACAACGTTGTCTATACAAAATCTGATATGCCCCCACGGCATAACTTACAACCCTTGCCCAGAGGGCTGTGGGGGAGTTGTCATCCTCAAAGACCTAATTTCCAGAACTTAAAACTACGTTTAATAAAATGACTGTCTCAAAATTGTGATTGGATGTGTTTGGGGAAAAGGTGGGCGTGAGAGGGGGGTTAGTTGCCCTCAAATCACTTCCGACTATTAAAAAGGGCACTAGCCCTTTGAATTTCCAATCGAATGAGCTTTTTTCGAAGTTTCTACGACAACGCCTTCTATAAAAACCTTATATGCCCCTAGGGTATAACTTAAAACCCTTGCCTTGAGGGTTGTGAGGGAGTGTCCTCCTCAAAAACATATTTTCTATATGGAAATCAACTAAGCTGAACAAAATGGCTATCTCAAAATTTTTATTGGATGTGTTTGGGGGAATGATGGGCGTGGGGGGGGGCTAGTTGCCCTCCAATCACTTCCGACTATTAAAAAGGGCACTAGCCCTTTGAATTTCCAATCGAATGAGCATTTTTTGAAGTTTCTACGACAACACCTTCTATAAAAACCTTATATGCCCCCAGGGCATAACTTAAAAACCTTGCCCTGAGGGTGGTGGGGGAGTGTCCTCCTCAAAACATATTTTCTATCTGGAAATCAACTACGCTGAACCAAATGGCTATCTCAAAATTTTGATTGGATGTGTTTGGGGGAATGATGAGCGTGGGGTGGGGTGTTGCCCTCCAATCACTTTCGACTATTAACAGGGGCATGAGCCCTTTGAATTTCCAATCGAATCAGTCTTTTTCGAAGTTTCTACGACAACGCCTTCTATAAAAACCTTATATGCCCCAAGGGCATAACTTAAAACCCTTGCCCTGAGGGTTGTGGGGGAGTGTCCTCCTCAAAAACACATTTTCTATCTGGAAATCAACTAAGCTGAACAAAATGGCTATCGCAAAATTTTGATTGGATGTGTTTGGTGAAATGATGGGCCAGGGGGGGGGCTAGTTGCCCTCCAATCACTTTCGACTATTAAAAAGGGCACTAGCCCTTTAATTTCCAATCGAATGAGCCTGTTTTGAAGTTGCTACGACAACACCTTCTATACAAACCTTATATGCTCCCAGGGCATAACTTAAAACCCTTACCTTGAGGGTTGTGGGGGAGTTTCCTCCTCAAAAATATATTTTCTATCTGGAAATCAACTACGCTGAACAAAATGGCTATCTCAAAATTTTGATTGGATGTGTTTGGGGGAATGATGGGCGTGGGGGGGGGGGCTAGTTACCCTCCAATCACTTTCGACTATTAAAAAGGGCACTAGCCCTTTAATTTCCAATCGAATAAGCCTGTTTTGAAGTTGCTACGACAACACCTTCTATACAAACCTTATATGCTCCCAGGGCATAACTTAAAACCCTTACCTTGAGGGTTGTGGGGGAGTTTCCTCCTCAAAAATATATTTTCTATCTGGAAATCAACTACGCTGAACAAAATGGCTATCTCAAAATTTTGATTGGATGTGTTTGGGGGAATGATGGGCGTGGGGGGGGGGCTAGTTACCGTCCAATCACTTTCGACTATTAAAAAGGGCACCAGAACTCTCGATTTCCAATCGAATGAACCCTCTTTGAAGTTTCTACGACGACCCCTTCCATATGAAGTGCCTCTGGGAAACAAATAATAATAATAATAAATAATAAAACATTTGATCCATATGGCCTTTACTATAGGCGATGCTACAGCGCTGCCTCTGACTATAGCCAAAGAGTCGGCAACTTGTAATGAATTACTAACACTCCAATATTAATTAAAGTTAGAAAACTTTTTAATTCCAGAGCAATATGCTTTAAATTTATTTCTAATTTCCCCTAAAATGAAAGATAGGTACGTGGCCGCAATTCGTGACACCTCGCTGCCCCAACAATAAAACGTGGTTTAGGTGGATTCTTATGAAATATTGCCGTCCAATATAAGAAAGGAAAGTTTTTATGGTTATCATTAATTTTAATATTGGATTTTTTCAAAATTATTTCTCTTGCATTTTTAATTAAACTATTATCCTCCAGATCAGGCTTTTCGTATGTATTTGTTGTACCAACTCTTTTGATAAAATATCTCAATAGAGTTTCTGACAAATTATGGCAAAACTATTGCTAGCTTTATCAATTGGTACAATTACAAATTCATTCTGTATATTAGCTATTGCTTGTTTTATATTAGCATTATAAAATGTTCAATTTTTCGTAGCTTTATTTGTATTAATTTCATATATATTATTTCGTGCACTAGTCAAAATTAAGTTCATCCAATTTTGAAGTTTCTTTAATAATTTTCGCCTTCTTGTACCATTTATAATTAATAAACTTAAATCATTATTTAACCCACTAAGAATACTTGCTGGCTTTATGTGGTAGGAAAGAAAGAATTTAGACCCCAGTTTCATTATATTCCATAGATCAAGTTGCTTTATAATGGACAAATCCCCTGTTACAACATTTTCGTAAGTTTGATTTACATATGGTAAAAATTGCTCGCAATTACAAACCGGTTTCAAATTACTCATCTTGATTGTACTAACTGTGCTGGTTTGTATTAAAATTTTCCCTCTATACCCTGGTATTGTATTCGTTACAAATCTCATTTTGAATTTCTTTGTTCTTGTAAAATATTCTAGCAGTGCTGTCTTATTCAGTACTATGATTCTTCTTCTATTACTTTGGTTAGGACTATCATCACCCAAAGTGATGATTGGCTATTATTTTGTATATAGGAAATGTCCATATAAACACCCTCATTAGTCAAGGTATTATTAAGAATAGTCGTCACAAAATCCATCGTTGCTCCGTATGTCATCAGCCTTAGGGGAAATGAAGTCTTAATCGGGGGATGTGTGACCATTCTTTTTATTAGAAGAGGCTACTGGAGGACGACAAGTTGTCAGAAAGGAGTGGATGACAAGTCTTGTTATTAGACTTTAGTACAGGATGACAGTAGTAAGCATGTATACAGGTTCAGGGATACAAAGAATGACATAAAAATATGTCTGCGGTTTCAAGGATACATGGCTTACCACGGTCAGGCACCTATTGATCCGACGAGTGATTGCGTAATAAGCCTTACCACGGACAGTCACCTATTACTACGAACCCTACAAGGAACCCTACAAGAATATGCTCAAAAGTGTAATAGATACAAACTCTACAAGGAACCCTGCATGAATATGCTCAAAAGTGTAATAGATACGAACCATACAAGCCTGAGGCATGGATATGTGAGCAGTTTCACGGGTACATGGCTTACCGTGGACAGGCACCTATTACTACGAACGATACATGAGTTACCAGACTGGTTTCTGAGTGTTTTTTTTCTAGGTTCAATAGCCAAAACTCAACTTCGTCATATCACATATTCAAATATGGTCTCTTTGTAGAAATACTGGTTTTCACCTGGAGGGCATATAATCATGTTTATTTCTATAAATAATGTTTTTACTAAAGATACAGTCAAGTCAAGCATGTTTCTGAGTCAAAAATTGTCAAACACTAACAATCTCTAGGCTGAAGGTACCTTGCATCTTGTCTAGAATTGATAGCATATGGTGTTGAATATCAAAAAGTTTAATCATTTGCCAAAAAATCACTCTATTTGCGAAAAGGTATTCCATTTGTGTAACTCTGCACTGAACGGTCTTAATTGGTGATTGAATAATAGGAAGGAAACAGAGGTAGATAACATTTTGAATTAGATTGTATGAAGGTGATAAAAAAGGGTTAAACTGGGTAACAGTTAAGGTAACCCCAAAGGGATTGCTAGCTCATAGGCGATTTATTATAAATTTGAAACAACATCCTAGGCATCAATCTACGGAAACGATTAACGATAGCAAGATGACATTGTGACTTGACCTAGCTTTAATTCTGGGATGTGTTCTATATAATACACAAGTACCATTTGAACCGTGTTGTCAATACAAAATACGCTCTAACATTATAGTATACTAAAAAGTTGATACTAATAGAGATGTAGATGGAAAGAAAATAATTTTAATAATGAAATTCAGAACAGTCCTTAGAAATCGAGTAGTGAGGTGTTTATAGGTTTGAAGCATCAAGGATCGCAATCATCAATGACCCTAACCACCAAGGACCTCAAGCTCGAAAGATCTCCTATCCCCAACCTCTAAGGGGGCCCCCTCCCTCCAACTTTTTAGGCCCCCCTTCCCCCATTTTGTATACTTTTTTTAAGTTTTTTAAACTTTTTTTAACATGGTGTTTTTTTTTCAACTTTTTTAGGTTTTAAGCATCAAGGATCACAACCATCAATGACCCTAACCTCCAAAGGTGCCCAACCTCCGAGGGACCCCCTCTCCTCCAACTTTTTGGGACCCCTTTTTCATTTTTTTTTGAATTTTTTTTTGACTGAATTTTTTTATGCACTTAGAAATTATTCAACTTTTTTTTTACGTATCTGAAAATGACATGAAATATGCTTGCGGTTCTACCAATCGTACTCTATGCTTGCTCAGAGACACGACGCAGCTTTCCTACTGGTACTCTATGGTGGCTTATCGAAGCTACCTAGTTTACTGCATGCATTAAATCAGTATTTTTCTCGCAGTGGAAGGACAAACACATAACTCATATCATTAAAAAAGTGAAGATGAAGCATTTTAAGAAAGTGTGTTCACACGGTAGTGTTATTGTAGCATTGAATGCTGACATTGAACTATGAAGCAAGTACAAGTGGTTGCACTATCGGAAACGTATGCGTGCATCATCATGACAGTAAGGAATTAAATTTCTATGGAGTACCAGAAAAATTCCATTGTACAAATGGGTTATGCGAGATTGAGATCTCCAGAGATGAGTGCACTCAAAGAGAACGCTAAAATAAAAATAATAGTTGATGAAGAGGGGTATCTTCTTGCTACTGCTTCTGGTAACATGCTACCTGTTGATAGAACCTATCGTCATCTTTTAGGTATTCATCATTCAAATGAAAGTAAAGGGGGAAAGAAAGGCCTACTCTTCTACTAGTGAGGAAAAAATCAATGCACAATCTTCACGAAGAGAAAAAACAACATGCAACCAGTTTTACAAAAAAAACTTTAGTAATCCATAAGTAAATGAACATGCAACAAGTTACACGAGCAAAAAAATAAAAAGAGCGTGTAACCGGGTGCCTGCAGCCAACCTACAATACCACCCTTTTGTCCAATAACTGCATTCAAGTTAGGTTCCTAACTTGAATGCAGTTATTGAATGCAGTTTTTTGTTCGTGAAACTTGTTGCATGTTGATTTACTTGTTGATGTTGATTTACTTTGAAAAAATGTGTGAAGATGTACGAAATGGATCACTTTGTGACCTCGTAATATGTCCCAAAGAATATGCACGAATTATCACCGACCCTAATCTTACAACATTCACGAGCATAGACCCAAATCTGGTTCTGCTACACTGAAAAAAGAGAAATGTTGTTCTGAATAAGAATATTAAGGAGGGTAGTTCAGTACTTGAAATTTGCAAGAAACTCACGTTGTCCTTCTTTTATAACGTGTGCAAGGTACAATGACCAAGGGAGGAGAAGGTTCAAGTTTAATATGGGGACACAGATTCTCTGTTGTTAAAGATTAAAACCGGGGATTTATTAAATGATTTGAAAAATGGGGTGTATATTTGCCCGAGGATGGATTTCACGAGTTAGAATGAGAGCTTCTACCCCGAGTTCATGAAAAGCCAGGTCCCCAATCAACTATTAATGTTAAAGTCGTAGACGGGAAGTAATTTAATATCCAATGGCATTTTCCCCGGTTCCAAAGTTTACTGTGTGGAAACACACGGCAAGGATCTAAACAAGGCGAGCAAAGGGGTGCCTACACACTTTGTAAAAAATAATTTCAATATGAGTGTCAATAGAAACTGCGTAGACAGTTGTCTAGTGCCAAAAGCGAAAGTGCTAGCAATTCGCTCTCTACAGCATAGGAACTATACTGTTAGAGTAGAAAAAATGTCATGTTTTGCATATCTGACAAGGTCTTTGTGATCGAGAACGGTGTAAGAGTACTCCCCCATGGCCATGATTGAATTTCAGATCAAGTTAAATGTGTAGACTATCGAAACAAACTCGGTTCGGATAAGTTAACTTAAATTAACTAAAATAAAAGAAAAATAGTACTTGGTGGGTGGGTGGAGCTGCAACAATCTCTCAATTATAATCATCATCGTCATCATTTTTCTACTGCTGCTATTGTATACAGAGTTTGTTTTCTGCTCTCCACCCAGCGCTTTCCAGCCCCGGGGTGGGCGGTCCCACTCACGGCCGGCCTTCGGCCTCTGCCCGGCCTTCGACTTCCGGGGGGACCCTTGAGAGAATTTTCATCTTTTTAATGTTGTTAATAGTGTTTTCTCATATTCTTAGTCTATAAATATGTTCAACTGTACTGCTGCTATTCATGCTGTACTTTAAGTTGTTTTTTTGTCAATAAATGAAAAATATTTTTCTTGTTGCTATTGTTCTTTTTGTACAAAAGGTGCTGTTGTTAATAAATGAAAAAAGTACAAAAGTGTTGATGTTAATAAAAGAAGGAAATATTTTTTGTTGTTGATATTGAACAACGTATTAGGTAGATCTTTACAGTTAGTGGTAGTCCAACTGTTGTCAACAGCATTAGAAGTGTGTATCAATTCAAAACACCATTCAGGTCATTTCTCTGTGACCCATCAATGTCAGGGAAAACGAAACTTTTAGCCAAAATAATGGAAAATTGTAATAAAATGTTTTTGGAAAAACCAAAGAAAATTTACTATTGCAATAGTATTTGGCAGGAGACCTATGACCAAATAATAGCTATTGCCACTACTAAATCCATGCCAATACAATTCATACGGGGACTTGACGTTTTCAATAGTATTGAGTCAAACTCGTGGCTGATTACTGATTTTAGCCGAATCGATAGAACAGTTATCAAAGGAAATGCTACAACTGTTTACTGTTCGCTCTCATCATGAACACATTTCCATAACCCTAGTTATACACAATCTGTTTCATCAGAGCAAATGTATGAGAACCCTTGCTTTGAACTTCACCGTCTATATTATCTACCGAGTTGTGCGTGATTCAAGTTCTCTAATTACTCTCAATAAGCAAATATTTCCCGGTGCTCCTAAATTTCTACTTTCAGCATACAGTCTGGCGACCAATAAGCCAGTAGAAAAGGCTATATGTTTCCATCTTGACATTGAAGAAGCTAGACGAAAATCTACACTTATGTTCCGTTCTAGGTACTTCAAAACCGCCACTCAGGAAGGCTATACTCAAACATGGTGTTGACAATGATTTCATTAATCTAATATCTGAACTTTGTTTAAATTTAACCAAGGGCAATGTACACTTGCCAGAAGGTGTTAGACAACAGACAAAACAACATCGTCCCACTGTACGTGCTTTGTCTTGCAAAAACAAATGAAAAAATTTTAAAAGGAAACTTCTCCTTCAATCGGGCGGTAGCTTTTTACACTCTTACTACCGATAATCACAGGACTTTTCAAAAGTTTTCTCTAGATGGCTAAACCCTATAAATTGACTCCAATAGAATTGTCCTCTCACCTCTGGAACACTTTGAAGACAAGTAAATTCTTTAATGATGAAAATATTGCCGATGATTAAAAGGTAGTTCTAATTCATGATGCACTGCGTCGTGTGGACAAAAATTGACCTTATCGTGAGAGACCTGCCGTCACCGTCACAGATCCCCCTAAACAGGAAACATATCCTCAAGATTCTGCAGCAGCAGCACAATCAAAGGAGAAGGAATTGAATTCCATAGTGACATTAATTGGAAACCTATTGCCATTAATTGGAAACCCATCGAGAAAAGAGAGTAAAAGAGAATTAACATATCTCATGTTGGAAAGTGATGATTATCAAGTTCAAGTCGATAGCACTAGGAAACGAATTATAATTCAGGGAAAAAGTTATAATCTACTTGATTTAATTTGCGATATGGTTACAAATCGTAAAGGACTTTTATCATTTGACAATGATCTATACAGCTTTCTAAATGCACCAAACTTCCCCAAAAGTCTTATCGGCAATAGACAAATTCTAAAGAAATTAAGAGAATATAGGAGAGACGTCAGTCCTCCAAAAACCCCAACACTATCATTTAAAATTTTAAATCAATCTTGTAAAATACTAGCACTCCTAGTAGAAGCAATGATTTGATAACACCAATTTTGATGACAGCTAGACAAAAGTGAAGACGTATTGATATCAACTCGCCGTCACAAGCACCACCCTCTAGTGTGCAAAAGGGGAGTGAACATTACACTACGTGTTTGTGTTCAAAATGGATGAAGTTTTAAACAAGTTTATGAAAATATTGGTGAAGTGGGAAGTCTAAGTTCCCCGACAACGCTTTCTAAGGTTGCCTCTGACATAGGTGGCAGCAAATTAAAAATGCCAAAGAGAATCTAGAAAATGAACCAAGCTACACTCTGCATCGGAATCGCAGGTTTCGTGGGAAACAATATCGACAAACTAAAGCTTTTTATCCCTCTGCATATAATGTAAACTGATCTTTAAACTGTAGATGTGATTCAAAGACGTCACAATAAACTCTAAAAATATATTTAAGTGGCAATCAGTGTCTTTAGTCGCTATGCATATACCATTCCGTTGCAATCAAAGAGAATTGTTGCAGTTGCTCAGGCTTTAGAAAGTATTCTTGAACAGGATTGCTATAGAAAAATTCAATCGGATCGTGGCAGCGAATTTGTTAATTCTCCTGTGCAAAAGGTTGTATTGAAATATAATACAAATCTATATCATAGTGACAGTCCGATACAGGCTGCATTGGCTGGACGATTGATAAGAACGATTCGTCTATTAATTTCAAAATATTGCACGCTGAAAAATACTGCTACTTTTATTCATGATTTAGATAAAATCATGCAAATATATAACCAACGACCATATTTATCCCTGTCCAGTGTTACCCCTCAGGAAGTTCATTGCAGTGAAAACACATTTGATGCTTTTCTAAAGCAATATTCCAGTGAAAAAAACAAAAACAAAAAATTCGAAGAAACTAATTCAATGTTGGTGATGCTGTTCGAATTAATAGAGCCACCAATATTTTTGAAAAAGGAGAATTATTTTTCAAGCCCTGAACTATTTAAAGTGTTGAAAATCCAAGACAATGAGCCCACGATATATAAGTTTCGAGACACCAAAGATGATGAGATCCTCGGTCGTTTTTATAAATATGAACTACAAAAAGTTAGAAACAGTAGAAAAATTTATCAAATTGAAAAGATATTATAGAGCCATACTTGCAGGGGCAAGAGACAGTTGCTTGTCAGTTGGCTAAGATACGACTCTGATTTTGATTCTTGGGTTGCAGTTGAAGACATTAACAATGCCGAATGATTTCTATGTGACATTCATGTCCAGTGTCTCCGATCCTCTCTACAATGATTTGAATAAAACAAATGATTTTTGGACGAAACTCTCTCCCACAATCAAATTCGATGAAGGAAAGTATGAAGTGGCTCATTTCGATTGTATTCTCAAAAATACATACGATATCCTGAGAAAGAATCGTGTATATGAGATAAAAGTTATATCATTCGATTTGTCACTCTTTGCCGAGTATAAATGGGTTGAAAAACTTCAATCTAGTGAAAATCCTCACATTAAATTGAAATATAAGGAATATGGTGCTATGACGGGTTTGTGTGCAAAAATCAATAGAAGAATCTCATATTGTAGGAATGGTTCATTCCATTTTAATTATTCAATGCAACGCGATAGGATTTACATAACATCACGTATTGAAACTTAAATGATTCATCTCAATGATAATCTGAGTGATGTTCATGGCCTTAAACAGAATATGACCAGTGGTAAAAATGCTGCAACTGTTAGCGGGGTGGATCATGTTATTTTTTCTGATTATCGACCTGGTTTCGCCTCGGACACTTGTATATTTCTCTATTCTTCATTTGTTGAAGCATCCAGAGTTGGCAATAACAATGTCCCCTTCCTACGAGTTCTTGAATGAAAAACCAATCAAGAACATATTCATCATTACAATATAAAGCATCTTCACTATACCCCCGTAAACACTTCCTATTTGGAACTCTGCCAGTTACCACTAAGAACTGAATTAGGTGACCCCCTAGCAATATCTTAAGGTATGGCTGTGATTACATACCATTTTTGACCCATCGTTTTCGGTTTTCAAAACAAACAAAATTTCTAATAGAAAAGTGGTATTCATTTGTCATGATATTGACTGCTATGTTAATATTCATGGCCCAAGACAAGTAGGCAGGGGAATGGACTGTTACAAGGGTCGCTCATCAATTTCTGACTATGGTCTTGGCAGTTGGTCTGCTAAGCTGTTTCGCTCTGCAGTACCTCTGGCTAGAAAACATATTGCACCGGCTGCTACAGATTTTGCATCCTCTACACTATACGATTGGAGCTCTGGCAAGGATTAAAAAAAGTGCTTTGGAAAATCTTAGGTCCAGTGCGTGAACCCTTGGTAAAAAATTGAAATCTCAACAAAATGGAAAAGGTTTAAAAAGGTCAAGAAACAGTGCGCCACTCATCAGTCTCTACTCAGGTCAGAAACAAAAGACATCACCCCTGTCAAAGAAAAAAAGGAAAAAGACGACACATGCTTAAAAATGCTTAAAAATGTATGTGAATTTGTTTATTAATAAAAAAAATGTATATATACAACAATGTCTTTATTCTTCACTTTAGATTTCTTCTTCTTCTTCAGTATATAGGCAACTGTCAAGAAGCATTAATGCTGGTAGATCAATTGAATTCACTTTATATTGATCTTGATTAGCTGCAAAGTCAGGGTCACTTTTTCTACAATACAACGTAACTTCACTCTTGTCGTATCTCTTTGTATAATCAATGATACTATTTGCAATCATATTGTCAAATTCACGTTTTCAATTTGTCTATTTGAAGCAATATCACTTACAGTGTTTTCAAATGATGAATCAGATTCGGTAACGGTCAAATAAAAATCACTAGGTTTATAGTCATAATAGGCAGTGTCATCACAATGATGAAGTAGAAACCAAATTGTCTTGTTACCCCAACAGTTGAATCTTAGACCTGATTCTTCCTCCCAAAATAATTTAAAACCACGACGATACCAATCTCGTAGAAATAAACTAAAATCACGTTTAGGGTTCTTTCCAATCATACCGGGATTATTATTCTCTCACTGATCACATTTTTCAAAGTGGAAATCGGTGCATAGTTGCCGACTAGGGTGAGAGTAACAAATCTCTTCAAGACATGAATTTCAGCCTTTAATTTGTGATGCATATCCTCTATGTAATTTACAATGATTCATAATTTGCACCTTTCATTATATTCATCAATAATTGTACAATTTTCACATGATGACCAACTGCTAAGAGTGTACATACAAAGTGGACATGCATAGAACATTTTTTTTTTTTTTTGTGGGGGGGGGGATGGTTCCGATGTCAACTCTCTCCCAGCTAAAAAGAAACTGATCCATATTCGATAAATTCAGAGGGGGGGGGGTGGGAAAAGAGTAACACTGTGACGTTAAATAACCTCTTGTGAAGGGGGAGCCATCTACATAGAATCTATGGCAATGTTTTCAAAAGTATATCCACGATATTATTCAGCTTTGTTTCAATTAATATATCAAAAAATTGAGTAAAAGCATTTGAGTC
The DNA here is from genome assembly GCA_027921565.1 of Artemia sinica. Lineage (NCBI taxonomy): Eukaryota > Metazoa > Arthropoda > Branchiopoda > Anostraca > Artemiidae > Artemia > Artemia sinica. The sequence continues at coordinate 254,938 of CM051273.1, forward strand.
ACGTCGTAAAAGCTTCATACAATAGTCCAGTGGGGGAGAATCATTTCCCATTGTATTGTCAAGTTTTCCCTGAGAAAATATCTTCCGTTGAAGGGATAACTCGAGAAAATCGTCATTCAGAATCAAACGTTTTTCCATAATCACAAGATTTGACCTAATTCTCTATTTCTCAAATTTATTCATTTTTTAATCCTATCACTCTCACTGCTGACTCTAGACTAACCATGATTCGTTCTACTTCAAGAATATTCGATAACCTAAAAAAATCTAATAAAAAGAAAGGGGACATTTTCGATTTCGAAACAATTTTATTGAGCGTGTATAATTACAACAATAATGTATATATTACACATATAAAATTACCGATATAACTTTTTGTCCTCTATATGCTTCACTGTTGCACTTAAAGAACTTTGAAGTCTATTCACATGTGCTATATCAATTTTTATAGCGAAGCATAATTGGTCCTCCATTTTAAATTTAGTCAATGATAACACATATCTTGCATATAATTCATCCCATTCAAGACAAAGCCATGATCCTCTCGTGATTTCTACCGCAATGTTTGGTGCTCTTGTATCATTGCTGCTGCTACTTGCTCCACTATCTACTTCTAATAGTGTAAACATTCCACTCATTATTGCAAATATATCTTAATGAATAAACATATGAGTAAAGTTAAACTGTTCTCACTCCTTGAATTCTATTCTAACACTAATAACAACTATACTGAAAATCCTTCCTTATATCTCTTGCGTCACTTCCCGTTCGTATTTCTAAGTCTCTGATTGGTCTAGAAAAAGAAACGTGATCTTGTACAGTTAGAAGATCAATAATCTTGCCCCGTTAGTATTCTATGCCCATATATGGACTCCCCTTCGAATTCAATAATGGGTTCCTACTTATGAAGTGCCCTGCTCTAAAGGAAAAAAATAATAAATGATATATTGTGCCAACATCGTTCTTATGTGCCCTCAGGGCATAACTTAAAACCTGTTCCCCGAGGGTTGTGGAGGAATGTCCTCCTCAAAAACATATTTTCTATCCGGAAATCAACTACGCTGAACAAAATGACTATCTCAAAGTTTTGATTGGATGTGTTTAGGGGAATGATGGTTGAGGGAAAGGGGAGCTAGTTGCCCTCCAATTACTTTCGGCTATTAAAAAGGTCACTGAGCCCTTTTAGAAGTTTCTACGACAACTCCTTTGATACGAAGTGCTCGGATATGGAGAAAAAAATATTTTGGCCACATCGTTCTTTACTTGGGCAGCGGGATGGCACTGCCTATGATTTTATTGGTCTCATTCTTATGCAAAGTAACAGAGGAGATGAAAATTAACGAACAATAGGGTGGTGAAAAATTATGGTATGTAAAGCAATATTTGCTAGGGATAGTCACTAGGGGTGGATTATTTTCGGGAAAACTTCGGGGATTCATGGAACCGAATTTTTTTTCGGGGAGACACATAGATTTTCGGGAAAATCCCCGAAAATTTGGGGATAGTGGAAGCCCTGGATCGATATCAGTTACACCGAGGGGAGTTAATACATTTACTGCGGTTTAGTACAAAAAACAAAAATATTGACGAAGACAGGGTAACAAATAAAATCTGTTAGGATATTTTGGCTATATTTCAAAAATAAAACCGGATTAAACGTGCTAAAACACGATTAAAATAAAGCTCAAGGGAATATTACGACTATATATTTGATAAGCATCCTCAGCGGATCGAAAAAAAACTAAAAAGAAACTAGTTTAAAGCCTAACTCACCATCAAAAAGCTCCTTGATAAACACAAACAGGCTAAAAACCCAACGTAAAAATCTAATTTAGAGAGGCTTACCTTCAGAAGCAAACTGAATTTTAGACATTTTGTATAAGTCTTTCTCAGTAGCAAACTGAATTTAAGGAAAATTCAGCCTTGCAAACAGTTAGATGCCGAAGCAAGATGGCTTCTTAGATAATTCAGCGAAAAGAAAAGATAAGCGAGAGGCTATTTTTTGTGTTTAAGGTGAAAAATTAGCTTTCTTTGTTTATTTTAACAGTTCAGGAAGGCAACACTGACAAAAATGTGGTTTTATAATCTAGTTTTAGAATTCCATAATTTTGAAACCACCAAAGAACAGCCAAAAGATAAGCTGATACTGACAAAAAAAGGTTCTTTATTCCTGACAAAGTACGGTCTAGTTGGGTTAAAGTATGTTCTAGCTGTTTTTACAAGTATGTTCTAGTTGCTCTTTAAATTACGTTCTAGTTGTTTGCTTTTCTTTTTACAACTAATTTCGTAAGGTTACTGCATACAAGTTCAGGAATTTCTTTTCCTGAGCTTACACCTGCAATTTGACTCCTGAGACAGAAAACGTGCGTGAAATACCATACCCAGGTTGTTGAATATGCACAGTACTGATAAGATTGACCTTACAATTTATTGTAAACGACACAAAATAATAGATACCTTCCTCTTTAATCTTCCAAAGTTTAGAAGATGTTATATACTATGTTTGAGCGTCCCTTATCTGGCTAAGTTTAGCTTTCTTGAATGTAATCTGTAAAAGTTAACAGCAAATACTTGTCCTGTACTCTGTTATCTGAAACGTCATTCCAATGTAAAACAACATATTTACAGATGTATGAAGGTGAATCACTTTTCACTTTTAGGCTACTATCCATTTTCGTTCTCTGTCTTTAATTTTCTAACTTCTTCCGTTTTTGAGATGATTGAACTGTTTATTTACACAAGACGTCACTTTTCATTGCTTATTCTGCATTTCCTGGATTAGCAGTTGGAACTAAAGTTAAATTGGTAATTTCTCTTGAGAATGGGCAATCTCTTAAATCGGTAATTTCTCAAATTGGTAGTTTTTGGAGAAAAACTAGTAATATATCTTGTGAATCGGGTCCTTAAAGTACCAGGGACAGTAAGTATGAAATTAAACTCTGTTAATATGTAATTTATCTTGAAAATTGATAATTTCTTAAATTGGTAAATTTTCTTGAGAAAAACTAGTAATTTCTCTTGAGAATCGGGTCCTTAAAGTACCAAGAACAGTAAGTTTGAAACCAGACTCTTTAAACTGGTTAAGGGGACTCAACCATGTGCGTCTTAAAAAAGTGGGAAAACCCAGGAACTTAATCTTCTATGAAAAAAGACAAATGTAGTTATGTAGTTTTGACACTTAGCTGGCAGCAAGTCTGAAAATAAGGAACGTGTTTGAAAAATCGGCAGAAATTGAGCGATAAGAACATATCATCATTGAGCTACAGAAAGTGTAACTTTCCTGATTACTGTAGTCAATGTTTTTTAAAAAAAATTTTGTGACCCTCCTCCCCCTGAGAAAAAATCCTTGATACATTCTTGGCTGAAGTAAAAGACACACCGCTACAATTAATTGTCACTTAAGTGGGTAAAAATAAAATGATCCCATTTGAAGCTTCTCGTTGGAGCTCAAAATTGCAGGAAGAACTAAAGTACGATGGAACCTGCACCAATGTCTTATGTACTGCTGAAAAAATTTCCCCAAAAACAATTGACTTGTATTGACTTGTATAGAATATACTATATTCTATTATTATGCTATTATTATGCTATATTATATTATTAATTATAATATCAATTATATTAAATAATATTATATAAATATTAATTATATATTCTATATCAATTATATATTATATAATTATATAATATTAATTACTATATTAATTATACTATTTTATTATTATACTGTATTATATTCTATAGAATATAATATGTACTATGTACAATCTAAAATACTTTTACGAAATTGCACCCATTAAATCTTATTTCTTAATATTCCCCTTAGGAGGAAGGGGGTTGAGCCAATTTGAGGGAAAAGCCCCTGAAACCCTTTGGAAGTGGTATTGAATCAAAATGAAAACTGCGTTGAGTGCATAGAATGTTAGAAGAGGGCTCATTTTTCTTGAGGCTTAACCCCAAGAAAAACTTTGAAGACTGTATAACCAATACCCAGTTTACACATTTTCGAATACTTCTTGTAATATGCGGGTATTTTATACACAAACATGTTTCCCAAGCCTCAAGGGTGTATCCAGAATTTTTGTTTTTTGTTTGAATGGGGTGATAACCTATTAAAAATTTGTTTATATGCATTTGTTTTTTACTTTTTTACCAGTTGAAGAACAATTTTGAAGGATGAGGGTTCAAACTCAGTCAGGGATCTGGATGCAGCCTTGCCAACGCTACTACTTAAGTAAATACAGAGTCAACAAGAAGAATTGTTTGATTTTATTGTATTTTGTTGATACAACATCAAGGTAGTTAAAAGAAGAAAAGAAGTGAAAAAGACATGAAAAGAAGTGAAAATTTTGTCAAACGCTGAAAAGCACTGACTGTTTTTTAAATATAGTTTATCAAGATTACTAATTTGGGGTATATTTCTAACATTGTAATTGCCTGGAAGATAATATTTGCGAAAAGTCTAATCTAAGCAATACATGTATGTTACCTGTATGTTACAAAAGAAATCGATTTCACCCCTTGATTCGCAGGCGTAAGATATTGCTTATTCAGCTCCCTTTTCCTAAACAAGATTCGTATGTCAACGAAAGGCTTAGTCTCAGTAGCCTTGGCAATTAAATATGGCAGTCTTGGTAATTAGATATTTACTCTGTTTGATATTTACAATGATATTTACTTTTGTTTACTCTATCTTGAACGATTATTTCTGTAAAAATCGGTGTTTATTTCGTATTCCAAATCATAGATATTTCTTATATCCCGAACCTTCATTGCAGAACCTCTAGCGAACTCAACCCAATTATACTAACGTTTTTTTTTCGTCTATGCAGTTGTGAACCATAATTCCTGTGAAAAACACAATGAAAAATCTGCACTTTCCACAAAATTTGAACTATAAATATTATTCTTCTTCCAAAAATTTCCAGTCAAAATAAATGTAATTTTTTAAAATTCTTTTTAGCACAAAGCATAAGAATTTTTCTGCAACTCAATTACAACTGTATGGGGCTCTTTCGCGCATGTTTTACACAATAATAAAATTTTCATAATATAGATAGGATATAAAAAACAACAGTTCTTAAAGACAACAGAGGATGACATCGAAATGTGTAAAAGACAGTGTTTTGCAACACTTAATGTTAATGAGCCGGCCTGCCATAATTCAAACTTTCAGTGCTAACATAGGCCAAGATTGCATGCTAAATCCTAGAAGAGTGATTTACAACAATTTGGTCATTGATGAACTAAAATTTACTATAGTGCATCAGTCTAAAACAAGTTGAGAAGGCTCTAAAAGTCTGGGCTTTAAATTAAGTTTTTGCTTTGTGTGTAAGTAGGGCGGTAGTTTTGGTTAGGAGGTAAACATTATACCTGTACCTTAAATAAGGATGCCCGCAAATGTGATTTTTTTCGCATGTTACAAAAATAAATTGATTCTGTTTAAAAATCAGAGCTGCAAATAAGGGAGTATCCTGGATTTTGTTAGAGAGAGGTTTTTTCGGGGGGGGGGGGATGGTACCAGAAAACACTTTTAAAACGCATCGCGCATGTAAACTTGCTTATATGCAACCTTGCTACGTTTTTAAGAACGAAAATTATGTGGGGAGGGGGGGGGGTCAAAGTCAATAAACGCAACCTTCTCCCCCCCTCCAGATACGGCCTCGGCTAAAGAAATAATAAACAAGAACTTGAATATTTATAAATTAATACTGAAGTTAAATTTGAAATTTCAAGTGATCTTGAGAATTGTCGATGAAACTCTACTTTCAAAACTTGTGGGAGTTCTTAGGTAAAAATGTCATAAACATTTGACACGCTGTAACTATTTCAAACATAAATTTTTTGGAGTATGGGGAATATTATTCATGAAAAAAGTTAAATAATTTTGAGAACATAACAATTTGTAGGGAACATCTCATATTTTGTTATTATCAAATCTTTACTATGTGGTAACTATTGCTATGTAACTCGTTTGCCAGTGATGCTAACGAACTAAAATATGAGATAACTGTGATGGATCATAGTTATCTTATGTAGTATGGATCAAAAGATAAGAGAGTACAGCCCTTGTGATTTTGGGAAGTTTGAAGGATAATAGTAATCAGTAACTACGGTAAGAGTACCCCTTTAAGCAAAAAAAAAAAAAACGATGAATACTTTGAATCAGCGTTGCCGACTAGTCAAAATTAGTGGGACCTATGAAATGTGCCATATTCAGCCAAAATGCGTCCTATTCTGAAAGCGAGATTAAACAAACTTACCCAGGGAAACAAGTTAGAAACTAAATTTTTCAGGATAAGCACATACCATGGATCACGAAAAATGTGCCACTGCCCATGAAAAGTACTAGTAATTCAGCATCGGTGTCATATATGACAACCCTACTTTAAATCAAGCTACTAGCTGTTTATTAAGCCTCACCTGGACTTAATTGGGATGGGAGATTAGTTTGACCAGAAAATACTTCAATTTCCTACGTGCACGTTATGATTGCAACAACTTTTCCAGTAAACACCGATTACAAAAATCAGAAAGATACTAAATAAAGTCACTTTCTAATATCCAAACTTGCATTGGTTCTGCCTTGCCTTTCATTTGGACGGGACCTCTACTTCGAAAGTAGAAGCTATCATCTGTGTTACCGTTCTCTTGTAAAAGCCTGGAAAAGAAAGTCTAAAGTTTTAAGAAGTGCAAGGAGATATTTTTGGGGACATGGATCTGATACTTCTAGATTATTGTTTAAGCTAAGACATCTTCATTTCTCATGTTTTTTTGCAATTTTTCCACAAAAGATTTTTTCTCTGGGGAGATGACCTTCGACTGTTATCAGACATCAATTACTTATATTATGTCATACTTGGGTAAATTAAATGAAAATACAAAAGGTACTTCCACGAAAATAAATCTGTTCTAGAATTTATATTTGCATCATAAAATCTACTACGTTAATTAGAATAAATAGCTCTGATGAAAGTAGTACAAAAAAAAACTTTAGCGTAAAGAGCGAGATAAAGAGTAGGGGGCGAACCCAATCATATACGTATTAATTTCTGTTCGTTTTAAATGTTGATGTTGCTCCTTACTTTCAGTTGAAAATTGTTTTTTTTTATCATTTAATTTCTGATCTTTTTTCAAATAATGCTGGGAAATCCAGCGCCCCCTTCATAGCAATGTTCCTTCGCCCATAAAAACTTCCTACATGGAAAAATCCTCTCACGTAACACCTGACCCAGCGTTTCAATTCTGAAACTTTTTATTTTTATGTTTGAAAAATTTATTATAGTTAGAAAAACACTTTTTATGGCTAAATTTGATACTTCACGTCCCATTGCAGAATTACCTTTCTTCTATTTCCAAATGTGTTTAGCTAGGCGTATTTTAGGTCAAGGATATTAAATTTTTTATTCTATATTGCAGTCAATAAGACTTATACCAGTATTTGCAGCTCGGTATATGTTATCCTTGGATATCTAGCTTAAAACTCTATATTCTAGTCAATTAGAGCAGTTGTAGCTGTTACACAGAGAGGAAACCATCCCTTCAGACTCTCCCCTTCCTACAAGATGGAGGCACACAGTGTTTTTCAATAATCACGCATTTAATGTGTTTTGATTTTTGTTCAACATCCCCAAGCATTCTCTGAAATTAGTCACAAGTAAATGTAATACCAGTTGCTATCAGTTGCATTTGCAGCCGAAGCAGTAGTTGCAGTAGCCCTGAAAGTTTCAAGTTAATACCCCTACCATGTTCCATTCCAGAAGCCTATTTTAATGTTTTCTTATTTCCTCCTTTCCAAGTGTTGACCTTCCCGAACTGAATATCAATTAGGCTTCGACTTGCTCATGTATCAAATATGTATCATATGTATGAAAAATGTTCATGTGTCAACATGTATAAAATATTGTTTTTATAAAACGCGTACTACACTAGTCGGACCTACAAGGTGCAGTAGTAAATCTGTAATTTTGAAATTTTTTTTAAAGTTTTTATTATAACTAAATTATTTGCACAATTCTTATATGGACACAAAAAATAGGTAAATTCCAAGTGAGATATGTGTAATCGTAAAAAAAATGCAGCCTAGGCTATGGGGTCTAAAGATTTTCTGCAAATTCTATCTTAAATATCTGTCTTGATTAGCTACATCGGAAGTATCCAATTTGAAATATCTCAAAGCTGAATATATAGGAGCACGTTAAAATTCCAGAATATCAAAAAAGAAATATTTTTGTCCCTAGGAACTATCTTAGGTCTATTCTTACCTAAATCATGATTTTCTATGAACATACTTTTGTTTCTTATAATTATACCATTTTTAGGGCAGTATATCAGTTACGTCAGTGCTGCCACGTTGGAGCATAAAAAAAAATGAGCGAAACAAAATTAGGTAAATTTGACAACGCTTTTCGTCCGTAACAACTCAAACATTAAAGGCTGTTGAATCCAAAATAATCTTACGCCTTCAAAGGAAAGCTATTCTTTCTGGAATAGTTTGATTCTTTTTATTTTGGATTATCTTTTGCTTATTTTTCATCCATGTTTTTTTTTTGCACTTGCAGCAAAAACTGTAACACAAAAACAGCAAAAACAGCAAAGTATCGAAAACTGTACAAGTGCATGTAAGATGTTTTCATTATTTATCGAAACCGAATTTTTTTCTAGTTTTTAAGATATATACGGTCAAGCTTTTATTTAAGCATTACAAACAGTCAGATTTCATTTTTGCCTTGAAGTTATTATGAAGTTTTCACTACTCACAGGCCAAATGACGGAAGCAGTGTCTAACCTATCAAAATTTATCTTAACAGTCAAAAAGGAAGTTGTTGCCAACACAGAAATGAACTGTACCTATACGTTGGCTCCGTAACATTTATTGCTCCAGCTTCGCCTGTCGTTTCTGTTCGACTTGTCAGATTTACAGTGTTGCCAAAAAGACAATATCGAGGCATCCGCTGACCTATGACGCCTGTCACAACCTCGCCAGAATGAATACCAATGGTGATTGCCTGAAAACACGAAAAAAATTGTGGGAATGGCATTGAATTTTTGTTTCCTAAATTGTCACAAAATATTACTCTTTGTTCATTGTATTTCGAAATTAAAAGATCTACAAAATCTAAAGAAGTGGAGCAAACTGTAACGATAGATAACACTTCTTTCAATCGAAGCAAGAAAAATTAATTATGTGTAAATAACGCGTGTAATAGAGAAAGAGAGATACAGATAGAGTCATTGGCCTTAAGTGGCAGACCTGAGGACTCCTTTATCCCCGAGGCAAACCACACCTTACCTGGAAAAACATTATAAATACTAAATGAACCAAATGGTAAATTATGTTCAAACTAACCCAAAAAGATGTCATATCCTGTGATTTATTCCCTCAAGGCTCAAAATGCTCATTCATGCGACAAACCACCGCACTCAGAATAACTCGCCCGTCTAACGTGCCCTAGTACCAGGAATAACCACTCATCAGCTTTTGTCCACAACCAAGTAAAGAAAACAAGTACTATTAAGAACTGTACTACCATCAAAGGGTACTGTGCAGCTTTTGTCCAGAACCAAGTAAAAAAAACAGGTACTATTAAGAACTGTACTACCATCAAAGGGTACTGTGCAGCTTTTGTCCAGAACCAAGTAAAAAAAACAGGTACTATTAAGAACTGTACTACCATAAAAGGGTACTGTGCATCTTTTGTCCATGACCAAGTAAAAAAATCAAGCACTATTAAGAACTGTACTACCATAAAAGGGTACTGTACAACTTTACTCCAAAACCAAGTAAAGAAAACAAGTACTATTAAGAACTGTACTACCATCAAAGGGTACCGTGCAGCTTTTGTCCAGAACCAAATAAAGAAAACAAGTACTATTTAGATTTGTACTATAATCAAAGGGTACTGTGCAGCTTTTGTCCAGAACCAAATAAAGAAAACAAGTACTATTTAGATTTGTACTATAATCAAAGGGTACTGTGAAACTTTTCTCCAGAACCAAGTAAAGAAAACAAGTACTATTAAGAAGTGCACTACCATCAAAGGGTACTGTGCAGCTTTTGTCCAGAACCAAGTAAAGAAAACAAGTGCTATTAAGAACTGTCCTACCATCAACGGGTACTGTGCAGCTTTTGTCCAGAACCAATTAAAGAAAACAAGTACTATTAAGAACTGTACTACCATCAACGGGTACTGTGCAGCTTATGTCCAGAACCAAGTAAAGAAAACAAGTACTATTAAGAACTTTACTACCATCAAAGAGTACTATGCAGCTTTTGTCCAGAACCAAGTAAAGAAAACAAGTACTATTAAGAACTATACTACCATCAAAGGGTACTGTGCAGCTATTCTCCAGAACTAAGTAAAGATAACAAGTACTAATAAGAACTTTACTACCATCAAAAGGTACTGTACAGCTTTTGTCCAGAAACAAATAAAGAAAACAAGTACTATTAGGAACTGTACTACCATCAATGGGTACTGTGCAGCTTTTGTCCAGAACCAAGTAAAGAAAACAAGAACTATTAAGAACTGTACTACCATCAAAGGGTACTGTGCAGCTTTTGTCAAGAACCAAGTAAAGAAAACAAGAACTATTAAGAACTGTACTACCATCAAAGGGTACTGTCCAGTTTTTCTCCAGAACCAAGTAAAGAAAACAAATTATATTAGGAACTCTGCTACCATCAAAGGGTACTGTGCATCTTTTGTCCATGACCAAGTAAAAAAATCAAGTACTATTAAGAACTTTACTACCATCAAAGGGTACTGTGCAGCTTTTGTCCAGAACCAAGTAAAGAAAACAAGTACTATTAAGAACTGTACTACCATCAAAGGGTACTGTGCAGCTTTTGTCCAGAACCAAATAAAGAAAACAAGTACTATTAAGATCTGTACTACCATCAAAGGGTACTGTGCAGCTTTTGTCCAGAACCAAATAAAGAAAACAAGTACTATTTAGATTTGTACTATCATCAAAGGGTACTGTGCAGCTTTTCTCCAGAACCAAGTAAAGAAAACAAGTACTATTAAGAAGTGCACTACCATCAAAGGGTACTGTGCAGCTTTTGTCCAGAACCAAGTAAAGAAAACAAGTGCTATTAAGAACTGTCCTACCATCAACGGGTACTGTGCAGCTTTTGTCCAGAACCAATTAAAGAAAACAAGTACTATTAAGAACTGTACTACCATCAACGGGTACTGTGCAGCTTATGTCCAGAACCAAGTAAAGAAAACAAGTACTATTAAGAACTTTACTACCATCAAAGAGTACTATGCAGCTTTTGTCCACAACCAAGTAAAGAAAACAAGTACTATTAAGAACTATACTACCATCAAAGGGTACTGTGCAGCTTTTCTCCAGAACTAAGTAAAGAAAACAAGTACTATTAAGAACTTTACTACCATCAAAAGGTACTGTACAGCTTTTGTCCAGAACCAAATAAAGAAAACAAGTACTATTAGGAACTGTACTACCATCAATGGGTACTGTGCAGCTTTTGTCAAGAACCAAGTAAAGAAAACAAGTACTATTAAGAACTGTACTACCATCAAAGGGTACTGTGCAGCTTTTGTCCAGAACCAAGTAAAGAAAACAAGAACTATTAAGAAATGTACTACCATCAAAGGGTACTGTCCAGTTTTTCTCCAGAACCAAGTAAAGAAAACAAATTATATTAGGAACTCTACTACCATCAAAGGGTACTGTGCATCTTTTTTCCATGACCAAGTAAAAAAATCAAGTACTATTAAGAACTGTACTACCATAAAAGGGTACTGTGCAGCTTTTCTCCAGAACCAAGTAAAGAAAACAAGTACTATTAAGAACTGTACTACCATCAAAAGGTACTGTGCAGCTTTTGTCCAGAACCAAATAAAGAAAACAAGTACTATTAAGATTTGTACTACCATCAAAGGGTACTGTGCAGCTTTTGTCCAGAACCAAATAAAGAAAGCAAGTACTATTTAGATTTGTACTATCATCAAAGGGTACTGTGCAGCTTTTCTCCAGAACCAAGTAAGGAAAACAAGTACTATTAAGAAGTGCACTACCATCAAAGGGTACTGTGCAGCTTTTGCCCAGAACCAAGTAAAGAAAACAAGTGCTATTAAGAACTGTCCTACCATCAACGGTACTGTGCAGCTTTTGTCCAGAACCAATTAAAGAAAACAAGTACTATTAAGAACTGTACTACCATCAAAGGGTACTGTGCAGCTTTTGTCCAGAACCAAGTAAAGAAAACAAGAACTATTAAGAACTGTACTACCATCAAAGGGTACTGTCCAGTTTTTCTCCAGAACCAAGTAAAGAAACAAATTATATTAGGAACTCTACTACCATCAAAGGGTACTGTGCATCTTTTGTCCATGACCAAGTAAAAAAATCAAGTACTATTAAGAACTGTACTACCATAAAAGGGTACTGTGCAGCTTTTCTCCAGAACCAAGTAAAGAAAACAAGTACTATTAAGAACTGTACTACCATCAAAGGGTACTGTGCAGCTTTTGTCCAGAACCAAATAAAGAAAACAAGTACTATTAAGATTTGTACTACCATCAAAGGGTACTGTGCAGCTTTTGTCCAGAACCAAATAAAGAAAGCAAGTACTATTTAGATTTGTACTATCATCAAAGGGTACTGTGCAGCTTTTCTCCAGAACCAAGTAAAGAAAACAAGTACTATTAAGAAGTGCACTACCATCAAAGGGTACTGTGCAGCTTTTCTCCAGAACTAAGTAAAGAAAACAAGTACTATTAAGAACTTTACTACCATCAAAAGGTACTGTACAGCTTTTGTCCAGAACCAAATAAAGAAAACAAGTACTATTAGGAACTGTACTACCATCAATGGGTACTGTGCAGCTTTTGTCCAGAACCAAATAAAGAAAGCAAGTACTATTTAGATTTGTACTACCATCAAAGGGTACTGTGCAGCTTTTGTCCAGAACCAAGTAAAGAAAACAAGAACTATTAAGAACTGTACTACCATCAAAGGGTACTGTCCAGTTTTTCTCCAGAACCAAGTAAAGAAAACAAATTATATTAGGAACTCTACTACCATCAAAGGGTACTGTGCATCTTTTGTCCATGACCAAGTAAAAAAATCAAGTACTATTAAGAACTGTACTACCATAAAAGGGTACTGTGCAGCTTTTCTCCAGAACCAAGTAAAGAAAACAAGTACTATTAAGAACTGTACTACCATCAAAAGGTAGGGGAGACTGGGGTACCTCCGCACACGGGGCACCTCCAGACATCGAACCTGTTGGCTTTGCTATCTAGCGGAAAAATTGGAAAAAAATCACAAAGATGTGCCATTTTACTGTTCATCTTGGAGGCAAGATGGCACTTCCATCAAATAGCATAGCAGTGAGTCAGTCGGTAATAAGACTTTAAAGATACAGCTGCCAATTGTTTCGCGTGATGATAAAAGTGAAATAGAGAGGTAAGTTTTATAGATACATTTAATGTAATGTTCTAGGAACAAGCAAAACGAACCCAAATATGCTTCCTCTACATAAGATTGACGTAACTCTAGGTGTTCTTTGGTTATGACTCTTTTCTTCTGAAAGGCTCCTTAGGGGCACCTCCGGACAATTTTTTGGGGCAGGTTTGGACACTGTCTGGAGGTGCCCCGATGATTTGAGCAGCCATTGGTGTTTTTTTTCTTTCATTTTTAAAAGGAAAGGAAGGATTGATGATATAATTAGATGTATGAAAGAAGCTGAAAAAATTGCGGTTCCCGAAGAGCGTATTCGTATTAAAACGCGAAAATCTATATGGGCTGCCGATCCTGAATTAAAGAATTATAAAAATAAGGCAAAACTTTGGTTGCGAATTTGGGTTGATTGTGGTAGACCTGCGTCGGGGTCTGTTGCGGATATAAAGCAGAAAACAAAGAATGAATATAAAAAGTACCTTAAATCCATTCGTTATAAGGTATGGAATTTCCAACATCTAAGAATGATTGGTCTAAATTGATTAATTCTGAGAAGCTGGATAAAAGTGATCTTCATAAAAGTGATTCGATTTCTAGTTCAGCTTGGTATGATTATTATTCGTCAATTTTTTCCAAAATTAACTTTTTCGTGCAGTCACATTATTCTCGGTTACTTTCTAAAATTCTTCCGCCTTCGCTTCATCAGGGCCATATTATTCCAGTATCAGTAGCTGCTGTTGAAAGTGCAATTAAGCAACTGAAATCTTCATCCGTTGATATTGATGGTATTAGTGCAAATAATATAAATCCAAAGTGTGTTGTTCTTTTATTTCATTTGCAGTTGTTGTTCCAAATGTGTTTAACATCTTCGCTGGTTCCGGATAGCTTTCTTTGTGAAACTGTCACCTCAATATTAAAACGAGGAAAACTCCCTTCTCATTGTTCATCTTATCGCCCTATAACCACTGCGTGTAACTTGAGTAAAATCCTCGAATATATTTTACTTCCTCATTTAAATGAAAATATAAATTTCGGATCGAATCAATTTGGGTTTCAATCTGGTATTGGTTGTCAACATGCACACCGTGTTCTTTCTTCCGCCCTTAAGAATAGCCTGGCTGAGGGGTCGCCACTTTATATGTGCACTTTGGACCTTTCTAAAGCTTTTGACAGTGTAGTCCATAGTCAAGCTTTTTTCTCCTTTTTAATAATGGTGTAAATCTTTCAGTTATTTTTCTTCTTCGTTTTTGGTATGAGAATTCTTTCCTCCGAATTAATAAATCTGGACCTCCGTTTGTCCGTGTACGTCGGGGTGTGAAACAGGGAGGGGTTTTATCACCTAGTATATTCAAAATGTGTATTTCTGGTATATTAGATGAAATTAGATCAAAATATTTCATTGGACTTTCAGATGTTTCTTATCTTGCTTATGCGGATGATCTTCTACTTTTATGTAAAACTAAGCAAGGTCTCTCTTTTATGGTCTCAAAAGTTTCACGTTTATTTTCTAAAATTGGTCTTTCTCTTAATGTTGAGAAATGCGAGTTTCTAGTTTTTAATGGTCCGACTTCCTCTAATGTTCCCTTAGTTTGTCGCGGTTTTTCTATACCCTCTGTTTCCGCCTTTCGGTGGTTGGGTATTACTGTTACTAATTCAATTTCTAGCTTACGGCAGTGCACTGTTCGTGATGTTCAAAAGAAAATTCAAATGGGATATTCTAAGATTGTTGCCAATCGAGGGAAGTATAATAGACGTGCATTGGGTAGGCTATATTCTACATTCTGTGATCATTCTGTCCTTTATCTTTCTGGTCTTTATCCCCTTCTTAAGAAAAAGATGTTAAGCAGATCCGGTCTTTTTACTTCAGATATTGTAAATTTTTACTTTATCTCCCCCCCTGGCATAGTAATGGTAAGATAACTCGTAAGTTTGAAGTCCCTGATATAACAGCAAAGTTGGCCGTGCTGCATGGAAGGCTGTCGGATTCAGCTTTTTGTCGTTTTTCGCCTCATCATCCTTTGGTCCGTCTGTTCGGTTAATTTCATTGTAGTGTACTTTATTTCATTTTCTCTTTTGTCTTTTTTTTTTTCCTTGTGTTACTCCACAAGTGTCATAACTTGTTATGACGCGGGTTAAAAATAAATTATTATTATTATAGCACCTAGTAAGTGCTTAATAACTGAGTTTTACTGAAGGCAGCATTTTTCTTTCCAGAAATGGTGCGAAATTATATCCCTACTAAGTCCGAGCCAAACGAAGAAGCTATCAAACAAGGGCTAAAAGCCATACAAGATGGAGATTCGGTCAGAAAAGCGGCCAAGACCCATGGAATAGCTGCTTCAACATTATTTGATCGCTTGAAGAAGTCAAAATCAGCCAACGAGACTAGTGTGGATGAAGGAATAGCCAGATCAGCCAATTTGAAACGAGGAAAGTATTCCACCCGTCAGGTTTTCACTGACGATCAAGAGGAAAAACTTAAGACTTACCTTCTTCGTTCCTGCGAACTTCACTATGGTTTGACTTTAGCACAAACTCAGAAGCTGGCATATCAATATGCAGTGAAGCTGAGGGTCTCTTATCCCAAGAACTGGGATGAAAAGTGTGCCGCCACATATGACTGGTCATATGGATTTATGAAGCGTCATCCTGAGCTGAGTCTTCGCGAAACCTGAGAACACCAGCCTGGCCAGGGCTTCAGGATTCAATCCCTTCAATGTAAACTCGTTCATGAATAATCTTGAAGCTTTATACAATCGGCACCGCTTCACACCTGAACGAGTGTACAACCTAGACGAAACCGGAGTAACAACTGTCATGGATAGCCCTAAAGTCATAGCGAAATCTGGTATAAAGCAAGTGGGCAAGGCCGTTGCTGCTGAGCGGGGGAGTTAGTTACAGTGTGTTGCATCGTTAATGCCATCGGGAACACCGTCCCCCCAGCGTTTGTGTTCCCACGCGTGCACTTCAGAGAACACATGCTCCATGGAACACCACCTGGTAGCCTTGGGTTAGCTTTCCAGTCTGGTTGGATGACTGGACCGAACTTCTTAGAAGCTATGAAGCACTTCGTCAAGCACACTCGATGCGACAAGGAGAATCCGGTGTTGCTCATCCTCGATAACCATGAAAGCCATATTTATTTGGAGGCAGTTCTATATGCAAAGAGAATGGAGTAGTGCTTCTCACATTTCCGCCACACTGCAGCCACAAAATGCAGCCCTTAGATATATCTGTCTATGGCCCGTTCAAGGCGTATCTGAGGGCTAAGTTCGGCGAGTGGCAAACAAACCATCCACACGAAAGATTTCAAATAACTCACACCGAAAACCTAGTTGGTCAAGCTTATCCCCTAGCGTTTACTCCGAACAACATCACATCGGGCTTTTCAAAACGAGGAATATGGCCATTCTCAAGATCAGCGTTCACTGATGCAGACTTCATCGCCGCTAAGGTCTCAGACAGACCAAACACCGCTGGAGAAGTAACTGATAGGGTAGAGTCTAGGAATACTTTGGAAGCAGTTGCTGACCCTGTCCTGAATTCCTCGGCCTTAGAGCAACCACCAGGGCCCAAACATGATGTCAATCCAGAAGACATTTTTCCATTCCCGAAGGCTAAACCAAGAAAGCTAACTGTGAATAGGGCTCGAGTTGGCAAAACGAGAATTTTAACGGATACGCCAGAGAAAGAAGATCTGGAGAAAAGAGCACAAGCAAAGTCAGCAAGAAGACTGGTAGGAAAAGAGTAAAACTGGCAAAGAGCAAGGAGCAAGAGTTGTCAACGATAAGAGAACCTTCCTCCCCTTCGGAAATCTCTTTCCATGACTCTTCAGATGAAAGCCTCCATGCAGGGTCAGACTGTGAAATACCTGAAACTGAAAGTGAAGTTTCATTCATTCCAGAAGAGATCAAGGTTGACGAATTTGTGCTAGTGAGGTTTCAGCTTAAGAAAGATTTTGTTCTTTATGCAGCAAAGATCTTGGAGACTGATATTATGAACAGGGAGTTTCAGGTTTCTTTTCTACGGAGAAAGAAAGACTCTGATCGATTTCACTTTCCTGATATTGAAGACAAGGCATCGGTGTCGTTTGAAGATGTCGTGAAGAAGCTGGAGGTGACTCGACACGGTGGAACTGCTCGGGTCCAAGCTACTTATGTTTTTGCAGGTCTTTGGTTGGATCATATCCGCTGAGTGATTTAAGTTTGATAACTATGAACCTTTTTTCTTTTCTATTTACTTTTGTATCCTATATCTGAAGAATACAGTATCTGAAAGCATGTCCGGAGCTACCCCCACACCTGTGCAAAGCTGCCCCTATATAGGGGCAGTTTCGGACATTTTGTGGACCCAGGGAAAACGTCAACTACTTAGCAGCGCTTGCATATTTTCGCTTTAACTCTGTCCAGGCTCTGTCCAAGTGGCTAAGCTATGCTGGTGCCAAATAAGAAGTCCGATAGCGCGCACAAGCCGAAGCAGGTAACTTTGATTAAAAAGTGCACGGAGGTGCCCCAGTCTCCCCTACTGTGCAGCTTTTGTCCAGAACCAAATAAAGAAAACAAGTACTATTAAGATTTGTACTACCATCAAAGGGTACTGTGCAGCTTTTGTCCAGAACCAAATAAAGAAAGCAAGTACTATTTAGATTTGTACTATCATCAAAGGTACTGTGCAGCTTTTCTCCAGAACCAAGTAAAGAAAACAAGTAATATTAAGAAGTGCACTACCATCAAAGGGTACTGTGCAGCTTTTCTCCAGAACTAAGTAAAGAAAACAAGTACTATTAAGAACTTTACTACCATCAAAAGGTACTGTACAGCTTTTGTCCAGAACCAAATAAAGAAAACAAGTACTATTAGGAACTGTACTACCATCAATGGGTACTGTGCAGCTTTTGTCCAGAACCAAGTAAAGAAAACAAGTACTATTAAGAACTGTACTACCATCAAAGGGTACTGTGCAGCTTTTGTCCAGAACCAAGTAAAGAAAACAAGAACTATTAAGAACTGTACTACCATCAAAGGGTAATGTCCAGTTTTTCTCCAGAACCAAGTAAAGAAAACAAATTATATTAGGAACTCTACTACCATCAAAGGGTACTGTGCATCTTTTGTCCATGACCAAGTAAAAAAATCAAGTACTATTAAGAACTGTACTACCATAAAAGGGTACTGTGCAGCTTTTCTCCAGAACCAAGGAAAGAAAACAAGTACTATTAAGAACTGTACTACCATCAAAAGGTACTGTGCAGCTTTTGTCCAGAACCAAATAAAGAAAACAAGTACTATTAAGATTTGTGCTACCATCAAAGGGTACTGTGCAGCTTTTGTCCAGAACCAAATAAAGAAAGCAAGTACTATTTAGATTTGTACTATCATCAAAGGGTATTGTGCAGCTTTTCTCCAGAACCAAGTAAAGAAAACAAGTACTATTAAGAAGTGCACTACCATCAACGGGTACTGTGCAGCTTTTGTCCAGAACCAATTAAAGAAAACAAGTACTATTAAGAACTGTACTACCATCAACGGGTACTGTGCAGCTTATGTCCAGAACCAAGTAAAGAAAACAAGTACTATTAAGAACTTTACTACCATCAAAGAGTACTATGCAGCTTTTGTCCACAACCAAGTAAAGAAAACAAGTACTATTAAGAACTATACTACCATCAAAGGGTACTCTGCAGCTTTTCTCCAGAACTAAGTAAAGAAAACAAGTACTATTAAGAACTTTACTACCATCAAAAGGTACTGTACAGCTTTTGTCCAGAACCAAATAAAGAAAACAAGTACTATTAGGAACTGTACTACCATCAATGGGTACTGTGCAGCTTTTGTCAAGAACCAAGTAAAGAAAACAAGTACTATTAAGAACTGTACTACCATCAAAGGGTACTGTGCAGCTTTTGTCCAGAACCAAGTAAAGAAAACAAGAAATATTAAGAACTGTACTACCATCAAAGGGTACTGTCCAGTTTTTCTCCAGAACCAAGTAAAGAAAACAAATTATATTAGGAACTCTACTACCATCAAAGGGTACTGTGCATCTTTTTCCATGACCAAGTAAAAAAATCAAGTACTATTAAGAACTGTACTACCATAAAAGGGTACTGTGCAGCTTTTCTCCAGAACCAAGTAAAGAAAACAAGTACTAGTAAGAACTGTACTACCATCAAAAGGTACTGTGCAGCTTTTGTCCAGAACCAAATAAAGAAAACAAGTACTATTAAGATTTGTACTACCATCAAAGGGTACTGTGCAGCTTTTGTCCAGAACCAAATAAAGAAAGCAAGTACTATTTAGATTTTTACTATCATCAAAGGGTACTGTGCAGCTTTTCTTCAGAACCAAGTAAAGAAAACAAGTACTATTAAGAAGTGCACTACCATCAAGGGTACTGTGCAGCTTTTTTCCAGAACCAAATAAAGAAAGCAAGTACTATTTAGATTTGTACTATCATCAAAGGGTACTGTGCAGCTTTTCTCAGAACCAAGTAAAGAAAACAAGTACTATTAAGAAGTGCACTACCATCAAAGGGTACTGTGCAGCTTTTCTCCAGAACTAAGTAAAGAAAACAAGTACTATTAAGAACTTTACTACCATCAAAAGGTACTGTACAGCTTTTGTCCAGAACCAAATAAAGAAAACAAGTACTATTAGGAACTGTACTACCATCAATGGGTACTGTGCAGCTTTTGTCCAGAACCAAGTAAAGAAAACAAGTACTATTAAGAACTGTACTACCATCAAAGGGTACTGTGCAGCTTTTGTCTAGAACCAAGTAAAGAAAACAAGAACTATTAAGAACTGTACTACCATCAAAGGGTACTGTCCAGTTTTTCTCCAGAACCAAGTAAAGAAAACAAATTATATTAGGAACTCTACTACCATCAAAGGGTACTGTGCATCTTTTGTCCATGACCAAGTAAAAAAATCAAGTACTATTAAGAACTGTACTACCATAAAAGGGTACTGTGCAGCTTTTCTCCAGAACCAAGTAAAGAAAACAAGTACTATTAAGAACTGTACTACCATCAAAAGGTACTGTGCAGCTTTTGTCCAGAACCAAATAAAGAAAACAAGTACTATTAAGATTTGTACTACCATCAAAGGGTACTGTGCAGCTTTTGTCCAGAACCAAATAAAGAAAGCAAGTACTATTTAGATTTGTACTATCATCAAAGGGTACTGTGCAGCTTTTCTCCAGAACCAAGTAAAGAAAACAAGTACTATTAAGAAGTGCACTACCATCAAAGGGTACTGTGCAGCTTTTGCCCAGAACCAAGTAAAGAAAACAAGTGCTATTAAGAACTGTCCTACCATCAACGGGTACTGTGCAGCTTTTGTCCAGAACCAATTAAAGAAAACAAGTACTATTAAGAACTGTACTACCATCAAAGGGTACTGTGCAGCTTTTGTCCAGAACCAAGTAAAGAAAACAAGAACTATTAAGAACTGTACTACCATCAAAGGGTACTGTCCAGTTTTTCTCCAGAACCAAGTAAAGAAAACAAATTATATTAGGAACTCTACTACCATCAAAGGGTACTGTGCATCTTTTTTCCATGACCAAGTAAAAAAATCAAGTACTATTAAGAACTGTACTACCATAAAAGGGTACTGTGCAGCTTTTCTCCAGAACCAAGTAAAGAAAAGAAGTACTATTAAGAACTGTACTACCATCAAAAGGTACTGTGCAGCTTTTGTCCAGAACCAAATAAAGAAAACAAGTACTATTAAGATTTGTACTACCATCAAAGGGTACTGTGCAGCTTTTGTCCAGAACCAAATAAAGAAAGCAAGTACTATTTAGATTTGTACTATCATCAAAGGGTACTGTGCAGCTTTTCTCCAGAACCAAGTAAAGAAAACAAGTACTATTAAGAACTGCACTACCATCAAAGGGTACTGTGCAGCTTTTCTCCAGAACTAAGTAAAGAAAACAAGTACTATTAAGAACTTTACTACCATCAAAAGGTACTGTACAGCTTTTGTCCAGAACCAAATAAAGAAAACAAGTACTATTAGGAACTGTACTACCATCAATGGGTAGAAATTTAAGATTGACGTGTTAGTCACCTACGGACGATTGGCCAGCCAAAAGCCTAAGCGTGAGAGGTGTTTAGTCTCAATCCCGCACGTGAGCCAACCGCCCCGGCTGATCCCTGACAACAATGCTCCTACCAATGATTTCGGGTCTGATTGTCCTCCAGTATTATCGCCGCAGGTTCTCTCTTGTAAACACCAACTTCCAAACTTCCTTCTGAGCAACGTCCGCTCACTAACAAATAAAGTAGATGAGTTAGATGTCATTCTACGTCAGAATAATATCCATATCGCCGCAATTACCGAAACATGGCAGCTCGACGAAACAAGTGGAAGGATGGCTGGTTACAAGGTTTTCTTGAACACTAGAACAGACAGGATTGGCGGAGGTGTTGCCCTGTATGTACGCGATGATATCCCCTGCAAATATTTAGATAACTTCAATGACCCTAACCATGAAGCGATCTGGGCATTATGCAAGCCAAAACATTTACCACGAGATGTCTCTTGCATCATTATTGCAAGTATCTACTATCCTGAAAGCGCCAAGAACAGACGGCTGTTGGTATCCTACCTTCAGTCTACGTTAGACACATTACGTCAGCGGTATAGCCGCCCGGGCTTCATAATAGCTGGTGACTTCAACCAAACAAAGAAACAATGGCTTGCTAATACGCTGGGTATGTCACAAGTGGTCAAGATACCCACCCATGTCACCGGGAGCACCCTTGACCTTATTCTTACAAACCTTGCTCCATATTACAAAGACGTGTCTTCGAACGGGCCATTGGGCAAATCGGACCATCACACTCTGCTGATGAAGGCAAAAAGTGAAATCAGGAAGCTTAAGAAAATAAAAGTACTCCGGAGACCTATCACGAAGTCTGCTATTAATACGTACGGAATGTGGGTCGGTACTCACTGCTTCAGCGAAGTATACAACGAAAGCGATGTCAACAGGAAAGCAGAAATATTTCAGTCCCTACTCTATGAGAAATACTTAGCAGTTTTCCCGGAAAAGCAATTTGTCGTGAGCGAATCTGACAAGCCCTGGATC
Organism: Artemia sinica; assembly: GCA_027921565.1. Taxonomy (NCBI): domain Eukaryota; kingdom Metazoa; phylum Arthropoda; class Branchiopoda; order Anostraca; family Artemiidae; genus Artemia; species Artemia sinica. The sequence continues at coordinate 277,474 of CM051273.1, forward strand.
ACTCCAAAAATAAAACAGCTGATTCGCGAAAAAAACCACTGTAAGGAGGTCAAGTGGTGACGCAACGTCGTTACGATTATTAAGAAACAAAATCTTTAGCCTTTGTCGCGAAGCAAGAAAGTCCTTCGGAAAATCCCTTTTGGACCCTGAAATAAAAAAGGATCCCCGTAAATGGCACCGTCTAGTGAGGCAGATTGCTGGAAAAACAGTATCATCCAGTATCCGTATTCTGAACGATGATGGGTGCAACTCGTGAGTGCAAATGACGTCAACAATTACTTTACTGACATTTGTACATCCTTTCCTGCCCTCACTAACACTGAAATAGAGAATCTACTGTCAATATGCCCTGACGAAGGTGAAATCGAAATAGTTGAGTATCAAGTTTTCAAAGAGCTGAACAAGTTGTGTCCATCCAGTAGCTCTTTTCCTGAAGAGCTGCCTATAAGGTTAATACGAGAGTTCTCTCTTTTCCTCGCCAAGCCACTTGGACACATCATCAGCGAATGTTTCGCCCAGTCAACTTTCCCGTCGTGCTGGAAACGCGCATTTGTGCGTGTTATACCGAAGACTAAAACACCCAAATCTTGCAACGAGTTACGACCGATATCAATCACATCTACCTTTGCAAAAGTCACCGAGTCATTCATCCTGCGTGAATTGCTCAAGCAAACGCGGGAAAACATAGACCGTTACCAGTATGGCGGCCTCAAAGGTTGCAATACCTCGATATACCTCGTGCGCCTAGTTGACATTATCTTTAAGTGGCTTGACAAGGGCAGTACCTTCATCGACCTAGCTCTCGCCGATTTCAGGAAGGCATTTGACCTGATTTGTCATCTTACGGCAGCAAAAAATATGCGAGCAATGGGCGCACAGAAGCGGTCTCTTGCATTAGTGATGAGCTTCCTTCAGGACAGAATGCAGTGTGTATTTCCATTGTTTGAAGGTGACTTGATCTCATACTGGTCTAAACTTACCTGTGGAGCCCCTCAGGGTACAAGACTTGCTGGTTTCATATTTATCTCCCTCATCAACTTCCTCCTTCAGAATTTCGAAGAGCGACTCAAATTCGTCGACGATTTATCATTTGTCCTCAAATACCTCGTGAGAGAAGGTGTAATCGAACGTCAGTTCAGCGAGACCCTTCTGGCATCCTTCTCTGAGGACTGTGAACGTTACAAGTTGACACTGAATGCAGATAAATCAATGATCCTCAGGTTTTGCCCCTTAAAACGTGATCTGGAATTCCCGCAAGTCCCTTTCCCTATTGTTCCATCTGCAAAAATCCTCGGAGTCACATTATCGATGGACTGCACATTCACCGAACACGTGGAGAAGGTTATTAAGGCTGGCAATGCATCACTTCAGACCTTAGTCCTGATGCGCAGGTTTGGCTGCGACACTCAAAGCCTAAAAAATGCCTATATTACGTATGTGAGACCTCTACTCGAATATGCCGTCGCTGTCTGGGGACCTTTTGTCCAGAGCACCCACTACCTTTGCGATGACCTTGAATCTTTGCAGAAACGAGCTGTTAACATAATCGTTGGTAACAGAAGTGACGACTACAACAAACTCTTGCAAGAACTGAACCTTGAATCTCTCAGCGACAGACGATTATCACTGATCATGTCCCTCGGCAAGTCACTGCTATCTTCGCCCCATCACAGACTGATCCTTCCACCTGATGCTCCTGTTAACCAAAGAACCAGATCCCAGTCGAAGCTACAACCCCCTGTCTGCAGGACCAACCGCTACAAAAACACGTTTGTCCCCTTTTTCGTTGAAGCATACAACAAGACTTAGTGTTATTTGAATTCACGTGTTAGTGTTTTTATAGTGTTATTTGTATTTTTTTTCTTCTCATATTGTTGTAAAGACGACATAAATTAGCCATGGCTACGCTGTTCGATCTTAATAAACCTATGTCTATGTCTATGTCTGTGCAGCTTTTGTCCAGAACCAAGTAAAGAAAACAAGTACTAATAAGAACTGTACTACCATCAAAAGGTACTGTGCAGCTTTTGTCCAGAACCAAGTAAAGAAAACAAGAACTATTAAGAACTGTACTACCATCAAAGGGCAATGTCCAGTTTTTCTCCAGAACCAAGTAAAGAAAACAAATTATATTAGGAACTCTACTACCATCAAAGGGTACTGTGCATCTTTTGTCCATGACCAAGTAAAAAAATCAAGTACTATTAAGAACTGTACTACCATAAAAGGGTACTGTGCAGCTTTTCTCCAGAACCAAGTAAAGAAAACAAGTACTATTAAGAACTATACTACCATCAAAGGGTACTGTGCAGCTTTTCTCCAGAACCAAATAAAGAAAACAAGTACTATTAAGATTTGTGCTACCATCAAAGGGTACTGTGCAGCTTTTGTCCAGAACCAAATAAAGAAAGCAAGTACTATTTAGATTTGTACTATCATCAAAGGGTACTGTGCAGCTTTTCTCCAGAACCGAGTAAAGAAAACAAGTACTATTAAGAAGTGCACTACCATAAAAGGGTACTGTGCAGCTTTTGCCCAGAACCAAGTAAAGAAAACAAGTGCTATTAAGAACTGTCCTACCATCAACGGGTACTGTGCAGCTTTTGTCCAGAACCAATTAAAGAAAACAAGTACTATTAAGAACTGTACTACCATCAACGGGTACTGTGCAGCTTATTTCCAGAACCAAGTAAAGAAAACAAGTACTATTAAGAACTATACTACCATCAAAGGGTACTGTGCAGCTTTTCTCCAGAACCAAGTAAAGAAAACAAATTATATTAGGAACTCTACTACCATCAAAGGGCACTGTGTAGCTTTTGTCCAGAACCAAGTAAAGAAAACAAGTACTATTAAGAACTATACTACCATCAAAGGGTAATGTGTAGCACCAACTGCTTAAATAATTGGGTTCTGCTTCTGCTATCCAATATTAAATACTCTTCTGTGATAGTTTAAATTAAGCAAATTTTCAATGGCAATCATCCATAGTACATCGGTAGTTATTCACAGGCTTGCTGATAGCACAATTTTTTACAGACATTTTCCCAATTCGGTAATCTTATTATTCTGAATAATCTCTAAGAGTGATTTAGCAAGACAATATTAAAGGTATCCCAGGAAATAGAGGTCATTTGATAATACATTTGGAAGTGTAGATATGAACTTCCACATGTTTTTTTTATTTAAAACATATATAATGATAATTTATTTCTACAAAAGCCAGCACGTGTCGTGGCAAAACGAACAAAATAAAACAACAAACGGCGGTAATTATTTTATTAAAAGCTTAAATACGTAATTATAATCGTCATACGCCTACATAAAAAGACCATTATGGTACAGAAATGTTGCCGTGTTTAAAACTTCCCCAAACCCTTCTTTCTCAAATCTGTCTTTCTCAGTTTTTATATTTGGTAAAAGCAAGGACCGCTTTGCCACATCACTTGACCCATGTACTTCCTTATTTCCCTAAGTAGCAACTTATAGCCTACCCTTTCATACTTACTAACTCATCTTACCTAATTCATCTCCCTGCACTCCCACCTTAAAATAAATTTTATTTCCTTAGGTGCAATTTTTTCAATATCTAAAAGTAACTTACCACCGCCTGGCCATCAATTTTGATATGTTTCACAGCTTCGATCATATTAAGCGCCAGAATAGCTATACACTTTGCATGGTGAGCGCATGGTTCTGGCAACCCACTTACTGCCATATACTTATCTCCAACTGTTTCTACCTACAAAAACGTTTATATTTATTATTTATTAGTTAATTGAGTTTTAATTTATTACGGTGTATGTTTTTTGGTTAATCATAAGGTTCAATATTTTTCCTCGTGTGGTTATGCAGAAGCTCACCACGGATTCCGTTAAATGGGTGACTATACGAACTTCGGTGTGGGAGTAAATTAAAAGCTCCAGAGCCGTTTATATATTTCAAAAACCATTGGATAGCAGCCTGTTACGCTCCAAGTGTCCATGGGCAACCCTGTTGCCTTAGATGGGGGGCAAGGTCATAAATTGCACAAATAGCCTATATAAAACAGAAGCTCTATGGATACATTTAGTAGAAAGTTAGACATGTTATACCTTGTTGAAATTTGAGTCATACAAAAACCTTAATATGATTGAAGAGCCAAAAGTGAAGTCACAGTAGTAGTATAACTACTCAACTTAATACAATTAGCCATTGCTATGATATTGTTGATTTGCTCTTTTGATAACCTGTATACTTCTTGAAATTTCCGTCTTAATGCTCTTAATCTTACAAGTAGTTACAATATAAGTAGTAGTATAAGTAGTATATTAATAGTAGTAATAGAACTAGTAAATGTTGCAGTAGCAGTAGTATTAGTAGTAAAGTGCACGTATTGCCTTTTGGTCAATTAATCTTCCGCTATAAGTATTCTCTGAGAGTTCCATCTTAATACACAAATCTACTCTTAAGATTTTAGCAGTAGTAGCGTGCAAATATTGCCTTTTTTGTCAATCGATCACCCCCTTCATAATTTCCTGAAAATTCCAAATTAATATACTCAGTTATTCCTGAGTTAAACCCTTTTGACAACCTATATACATATAACATGTTATGATTTAGTTCAAAACCCCCCTAAATATTCCCTGAAAGACTCATCTTAAAAACCTTCGTATTTTGGGAAAGTAGAAGTCGAACATGCATACCTTTTCTAAATAACATATACTATATGCAAACGATGAACAAATTACATAGCTTGCAGCCATTGCCATGAGGCCTCAGGGGGGGGGGGGGTTGACGTCCCCAAACAATTTGTTACTAAACTTTTCAACAATGCTGTTGAAATGATGGACGTTGGGGGGGGGGGGTTCTCTCAAATTGCTTTGACTTTTAAAAAGGGCCCTATAACATCCATTATAAAATCAAATGAGACCCATCTGAATTTAATACGACCATCCATTCCATAAAAACCTTATATTCCCCCAGGGCATAGCCTAAAGCCCTTCCCCCTGGGCTTTGGACTATTTTAAACAAAATTGCCTTCAATC